>APFE031375863.1:86919-98372 GCA_000404065.3 Pinus taeda
CCCTCTGTATCCTCTTTCCAATGCCACTAGTCTGACCCCAATTGGATTCTCCAATGAAGAGTTATGTCAAATCTCCCACAGTGACCTGATTATAGACCTTTTCAAAAGAGCGAAGTTGTATGAAGTTCCACGAGTCACTGTTTCAACCTTTGACTCTGAAAAATATATAAATGAAAACTACAGTCCGTCCTCTTTCTGTACCTTCTTACGAATTTTCAATCCGATGCTCAGAAAGAAAGTTATGACGATTTTCCCCAGGTCACCTGTTTTGAGTGTAATTTAGGAGACTGCAAAAAGGCCAACTTCCTCAGATCATATCTCCGAAAATATCTCGCAAAAAGCTCTTAAATTTGGACCCAAAGTTTAGCACCAATTCTTCTCAAATGGGTTTTTTTTACGACTTCTGAAACGTCACATAAAAAAAGTTATAGCGAAAATGCCACGATGACTTGTTTGGAGCAGCGAAACCCTAGAATCCAAAGCTCTGATACCAAATGTTATGAAACCAGCTCAAAAAAGATAGAAAAGATAGATCAACGCCTTAGAATTCAGCCTCTTCGAGGGGGCAACCTCCTTTACATTACATAAATGAACAATTCTTGGATGATACAAATGAAAAGACCTCCTTTCTATATATAGGAGTCTAAGGGGTCATAACATAACCAAAGCCGACATAACAATAATAATGTAAGGGCACAATAATAATAATAGTGGGCTTCTATGGGGCACAATAGTAACAATATGGGCACTACATGGGTACATCAATATAATAAGTGGTTTGTACTAATAACAATAAGGGGTGACACTAGTAGTATAGGGGCCTAACAGATTGAGTTATTTTTGTTGTTTGGGTTTGTATCTTTTCTTGATTTACATCAGCAATTCTAGGTGATGTAGAGAGATGAATTATCTACTCCATAGCCTTTGCTGCTAAGTGTTGATGAGGAAAATAGTTCTTGAAGCTGTGTGTGTGATTTTATCTAAACAAACTCTTAGAGTATTAGCCTGCATAGATTTTGCGCAGCACGTCACAAGCTTACCTATCCCTGGTCGACAATTTATGTCTGTCAAATTATAAGTCTATAATTTTCCTAAAAATTTCGGCGCCGTTGTCGGGGAGGTGCTAAGGGATGACACTGGAAGTTTTTTAGTATGATTTCTTTTATTTTAATTTTTCAGTGCTGGGGGAGTCGAAGTGGTAAGATGTGGGGTAAGGCCTACACACCTGCGGAGATCAGAATTCACTAAAGGCATGTCCTGATTGTTTGGTAAGTAGAATTTTTTAAATTTTCTATATGATTAGGGTCTGATATTTTCAAATATTTTTAGTGGTGGTGTGAGCACCACATCGTTCACTAATAAACTAGTAAGGGAGAGGAAGTTCATAAAAGAACAAGGCAAAGGAGACAAAGGAATCCAACAAGGGGTTATAGATCTGAGTAGGGTTCGATAGTTGATCCTAAGCGGACTAATACTCCCACATTAACTTCTTCTACCAAAAAATACTCTGTTGCTGGTCATTCAGAATTTACAATGGCACCTCAAAGGCCATGCAAAACATGTCTTGCAGGTATGTTACAACAACAGTTTCAATTTCCTTATGCCCAGAATCAGATGTAGAACATTCCAATGCCTTGGAAGCCCGGCCTCGGCAGGGGAATTTCCCTTACCCTTCTGCACCAAATTATTCCCCTAAAAGATTTTATTTACAACAAATGGTACAACAACAACTTCCTGCCCAGCCAATATTCGATCTCAACAATAAAGCCATCCAATCTACTCAAAATATTGGAATGGTCATTTATCCCACTTATCCTACCTATTACATTGCACCTTAGCTTCGGCAGGAAATTTCTATACCATTGTTGTAGGCGTTTGCTATGTCTCTGCAGGAAATTGAACTAAGGTTAGGAAAATTTGTGACCCAACAAGAAAAGATTGAAGAGATTATAAAGGAAGAAGCCCCTGATACAACATGAAACAAAAAATGTATAAGAAACAATAAAACAAAACATTCTAAGATCAGAAGAACCCTCTACATTTCAATTAGGTGGGAAAATTGCAAGTCTTGTGTCTACCGGATTTTCCATTGAAAAATATACAGACCCTGGAATTCTTGTGGTTATCACCTGCACGATGGATATCCAATAATGAATACTTTAATGGATTTAGGTACAACCATTAATATAATGACAATGGAAACACTGTCCCGTATAGGATCCTTTGATTTTCCTCCTACCCCTACAATGTTAGAATTAACAAATAGGTCTAAGATCAAGTTAGAGGTTGTTTTGGAAGACATTGTCATTTCATTAGATTCCTGGGAATATCCTGTAGATTTTTATGTTCTTCAACCTAGGAATAATTTAGGGAGGCACCCTTTAATCTCGAGGAGGCCTTGGTTGGCCACAATGGATGCCTTCATTAAGTGTAGGTTGAGGAACATGATCATCACTCATGAGGCTGAAATTAAGCACATCAATCTATGTCCACCTACTAAACCCCTCTTGAAATCCTTTCATGTTTATCATACAACTTGTACCCTCCTCCTAACCAAGTCAACTTGCAACCAACTACCTCATATAGGATATGTGATGAACTCATGCTCTACATGAAACAACTTGAAGAGAGAATCCTTAGACAATTTGTGGACTTTAGAGACTCTCTTAGGAGACCCTTCCCTCCCACTTAAGAGCGAGAGCCGAGACCAGTAAGGTCCATAGCCGGAAGATGCGCCGCCCTTGGAGATGATGAGACCATGGTGAAAGAAAGGAGGTTTCCCGATAGCCCTTCTCAAGATCTGGGGTTACGTCCAAAATCAAAGGTATCCTTTCCTCGACTTACCGGTTGAGCGCTTGTCATGATCGAACGGAAAATAGAAGAAGCTAATAATTCAATTTCCCATATAATATGAATTGCTCATTGTGGTCATTTTACCCGATATCTAGTCTGTCTGAATTTTCATACCCAAGTATTAATAATTGATAACAGCCCATAGGACAATTGAAACCTAATGTCATACCCAGCCAGTTAAGGACATGCATCTGCACTTTGTCTAACTCCCCTTCCCCATACGGAGCCGGGAAGGCTCCAAACTTCAACCTGTTGACTCAATTCTGAAACTTTCAAACTGGTAGAGGAACTATCCATCCTTAATCCTTGAACTTCCTGGGATTATGAGACCGTAGGAGGAGTCAGATCCTTTTGTAACTGTATCCCTGTCAAGAACTGGAGGATACCTTATGACTAGTCCTAATACTGTAGTTCCTGTAAACCTGTCATCCTGTAAACATAGTACACTTCATCCTTTCCCTTGACCCAGAAAGAATTCAATGGGTTGAGGAAGAACTTAATTAAGAAATTATTCAACTAGTTTTGACAATAGCCCAAGCTACGGGCCTTAAAGAAAAGACTGGGGATGATTTAATAATTGCTCTATTTTAAACCCTGATTTTTCGCAGCACTTAGAGGGGTAGTCAAGTCATGAGATAAATGTCATTGCTGAGCATAACTTCCAAGACCATAGTACAACAACTGAATTAAATTCACCAATCCTATCTATATTTCCTACAGAATCAACAACTGAAGGTGGAAGCAAGGTAATTGAGATCTTTACTGGAAAAACTTTAATTATCAATTCTTCCCTAACTTATGAACATGAAAATCAATTAACTCAAATATTGAAAGATTTTCCAGACACATTTGGTTGGGAATATGAAGATGCGGATATGATACTTGGTATCTTCTCTGATCTTTTATATGATTTCATAAAGGTTTATATGGATGATTTGATGGTAGCGGGCGATACTTTTGAAGAGGATTTACTTAATATTAGGAAGGTTTTGCACAGATGTAGAGAGACTAATATTTCATCAAGCAGTGAAAAACGTTTTATAATCATGACTAAAGGCATTGCCTTGGATCATCATAATTTTGCTACAGGAATTAAATTTGACCCGAAAAAAATCAAAGTAATTTTGAAGAATAAAGAGCTGGAAATGGTGGGAAAGGGGATCATTCATTTCACTACCTCTTCTTTATCTTTTGTTGCAATAAACTCAGCTTACTTTGTTCCTTTTTGTGCTCATTAAACCATGAGAGGAACATCTATTAGGTACAAGTTTGTTCCTTTTTTCGGGCCCAATGGCCTAATTATGGAAAAGGATCCCCCTTGGAGTCTTCTTTTTTAGTATTCTAGACTCTCTAAAATTGAAATCTAGTGAGCATAGACTATCCTGGTTTTGTTAAAATAACATGTTAGTGGATCCTTAGAATAAATTTCATTTTTCAAGACAATTTTTGATTTTCTCGTGTTGGATTGATGTGGGATTTCTTAAGGCCCTCCTTCCAACTATCTTGGCCCATTGACATCAGCAAATTATCTGGGCTTCATTATTAGAGAACTGGTGATACCTTGAAGCTTGTATACCTTAACGATAGGCTATCTCGTCAACAACAATGGGGATTCATTATGGCTCCTTGATTGCAATATCCTACAAGGGGTTCAACAACAACTCATACATTCACACATGAAAAGATGCATTAGAGGTACCTTGGTCCTCGCTCTCATCCTCGGTGATGGGCCTTGCGTTGGTTAACAACTGACTTTAATGGTTGGTAATCTAGTAAGTCCACTACACGTTTGACGTCAACACATTTATTTGTGTGTAGTGAACTGGGGAAGAGTGGGAGGATATGGTTTCCTATAGATGGACTTCCTACAGAACATTTCGTCAACAACATTTCAACAACAAAAATAATTATTTCCTGAAGAAAGAATTTCAATCAAAGCATATTCTATAGAATCTGGAAAGTATCGATCATCATCATTATTATTTGAGGCCATGTAGCTATATGATATTTCATCCACTATGATTTCAAAGTGGTTCATAATTTCAAAGTAAGTACAGGCATCATCAAGGTATTGACTGTTGTAAGGTAAGATCAAAGGTACGTTTTGACTTCAGAATACTTAAGGTAAGAAAAGTAATGGTACTAAATTTTTTAAATTTGCATGAATTTAAGTCAGGGCTACCTACGCTGAAAAGACAGTCATGAGCCATTCGTATATTACACAAATTCCCATTCCCGCCTATTATTATGATTTTCATGATGTTATCTTCCCAATGTTTATTTGGCAGAATGGTTCATGATGACAATCATGATCACATTCCCCCATAACTCAAAGTTTCCCATTACTCCCGAGTATTTCCTAATTAAACCTTCTTATTTTCATTGGGTTCGAATTATTTCTGCCTAGTTTTAGTAACAGGGGAAATTGTTGGGTGAAACCTGAAGTCGAAAGGGCACCCTCATGCCTGCTAAACCCTTTACGAGGATCCAAGCTGCAAAGATGGTGATTAAATAACCTGTAGAGGAAAGGGCACAACCTGTCAAGACTAAGGAATCAAGTCTACTGTAGTCCTCCTAATGACAATGCGATGATGAGGGGACCTCTAATGAATTAATGAGATCACCATGTCTAAATGGGTGATCCAAAAAGAAGAAAGAAAAAAACTTGAAGGAGAATAGTGTGTGATTGCAGAAAGAAGTAGAAGAATGGAAAGAAAAAACATTAAAAGGCCTACCATATTATGAAGAAACATGAAGTTCAGATTGGTGATTTTTTGAAGAAGAATGAAGATTATTGGAATAGGGTACATAAAGCAGAATCTAACAGGGCACACCTAGACCATCTTGCTGCAGTAGCTGAAACGCATAACAAGAACTGAATTTTCTTCCTGGAGGAACATTTTTTCTTGCATAAGGGACATGCAAGGAGATTGGTGTGGGGGAGATTTTGAGTCAAAAATTTTCTCATTTTTTAATAATATTTCTAAGGCCTTAACCCCCTTATTTTGAACCCTTCTTATCCTTAAAAACCCTCTTTTACTACATTTTGTGTGTTTTGACCAAGAGGGTGCTGTGAACTTGAAAGAATGCATATATTTTAAAATGTATCATTTTACTTTAATTCCTACGTATTTTCTAAGTTAAAACATTATCTAATTGAATCACCTAAAATATCAAAGGAGTTGACCACAACTTGTGCATATCAACCATTTTCTGAAGCGGTTTCGAGATTCTTGTAGCTATTTGACAATTTCCTGCAAAGTTCGTTGATTTCTTGTAGATATGGAGATTTCCTGTAACCTCTGCGATTTCTTGCAATGATATCCATGGTTGAGCATGTTGTGGTCAACCTCGAGGAGAACGAATACATGCGTTTTGTTAAGAAATTCACTAATATGGATGTTGTCCTATTGGTCGCCTCAGAACTACCATTGAAACCACCTAGACCTTCATTTCTTTTTCAAATGGCCGTATTAAGAGGCAGTTCCAATAGCTTCACAAAATCTATTCAATCCATGCTTTCAGTCATGGATTGAATTCATCATTCCTATTTCTGTTATCTTTATCAACTATTGTTAATAAGCATTTGTGGGGTGTTATATTTTCTAATTCAAGGCAAGTTATGCCCATGTATTTGTATAAAATACCTTTATGTTTATTAGGAGGGGAGGAGAGAGGATCTGGAGAGAGGAAGGACAAATTGAATATATCAAACTTTTATTACTGTACATTTTCCATATTAATATAATACTTGATGTTTTGTTGAATTTCATTGAGTAACTCCTTTCGTAGTTGAAGGAGTTGTGAGTAAGGGAGGCCCCCCTTTGCTCACAACTCTTGTAGCTGTAGATTTGTTTTATTTTTATTTATTTATGTTATGCATTAATAGAATTAGCACACAACCTACTTTTCTCTTTTCTAAATCATAACAACTTGTGAATGATGGTTTAATGTGAGCTTATTTGATGAATGATTTGGAATGGTTGAATATGCTTTCATTTTTGTTATGCAAAGTGTGAATTGAGTTAATTTTTGTTGTTTGGGTTTGTATCTTTTCTTGATTTGTATCAACAATTCTAGATGTTGTAGAGAGATGAATTATCTACTCCATAGCCTTTGCTGTGAAGTGCTGATGAGGAAAGGAGTTTTTGAAGCTGTGTGTGTGATTTTATCTAAACAAACTCTTAGAGTATTAGCCTGCATATATTTTGCGCAACACCTCACAAGCTTACCTACCCCTAGTCGATAATTTATGTTTGTCAAATTATAAGTCTATAATTTTCCCAAACACATGTTCCAAAGGAGAAAAGAACCAATTTGAATAGTAAATCTAAAGCATCTTTATTGGGTATAATGATGGTTTAAAAGGGTATAAGATTTAGAGACTAGAAACAAGGTACAACCAAGACGTGGTGTTTAGAGATTTGAACGATGTTATTAAACATGACCTACGAAAGGAAAAGGAACGAAATAATATATTGTTTGAAATAAAGGAGGAAGAATCAAACTCTACATTAGACAAGGAATGAGAAGAGGAAGAGCCACAATCTCTAGTTTTGAGGAGATCAATTTGAGAGAGAAGGAAGCCATAGAGGTATAGTCCATCTGATTTCTATTCAAATTTTTCTTTATCTATTACTAATGATGATCCGAAAAATGTCAGGGAGGTTTTGGATTCAAAGGATGGAAAAATCTATAAAAAGGCCATGGTTGAAGAAATGGAAGCCTTAGACGAAAATTAGGCTTGGGATCTAGTGGAGTTACAAATTGGAAGGAAACCCATTGATAAAAAATGGGTGTTTAAGAAGGAGATGAACATAGAAGGGAAGGTGGATTAATACAAAGCTTGGTTGGTAGTAAAATATTATTCCCAGGTGTTGGGAATTGATTTTGCTGATATTTTTTCTCCTGTTTCCAAGTTAGCCTCTATTAGGTTACTTTTATATGTTGCTACTGCTTTTTATTTTTAGGTAGAAAAAATGGATGTGAAAACAACATTTCTTCACAAGGATTTGGAAGAAGAGATCTACATGAAGAAACTAGAAGGATTTGTGATGAAGGGTAAGAAAAAACTTGTATGCATGTTAAAAAAGTCTTTGTGTGGGTTAAAATAGTCACCAAGGATGTGGTATCAAAAAATTGATACATATATACATGGACTTGGATTCATCAAGAGAGAATTGGATCACTGTGTGTAGTTTTAAATAATTGGTAACTATGCTATTTACTTGGTCTTGTATGTGGATAATATGTGGCTGATTGGAAATGACAAAGAAATTATTGAGGATTTGAAAACCCAATTGTCCTCTAAATTCGATATGAAGGATCTTGGTGCTGAAAACTATATTTTGGGCATGGAAATTAAACGAGATCAGGCAAAGAGGAAGCTATAATTAAACCAAAGGAAGTATGTTGATATAATATTGTGGAGGTTTAATATGAAAGATAGTAAACCAAGGAAGGTTCACATTCCTGTAGGTGTAAAGATATCTGTTGATAATCGCCCAAAGACATAAGAATATGAAGAGGACATGTCACATGTTCCATATGCAAGTGAAATTCATAGCATGATGCATGCAATGGTTTGTACTAGACCAAACATTACACGTGTAGTGGATTATTGAGCAGGTTTATGTCAAAACCAGGGAAGGAACATTGGACAACACTAAAGTAATTTTTTCAGGTATTTGCATGGCACTGGTCATTACTGTTTGTGCTACCAAGGAAGACTAGAATTGGGTAGATTTTTGGAAATACATGGATTTATTGATGTAGACTAGGTTGGAGATATGGATCAGAGAATATCTACAAGTGGGTATGTGTTTAACCTATTTGGAGGAGAAGTCAGTTGGATGAGAAAGAGATAATTTGTGGTGGCAATTTTAACTACAAAGGTTGAATACATGGTAGCCACTGATACAAGCAATTATGAAATTTAGTTGCACATATTGTGTTAAAGTATGGGGTTGGCACACCAAGCTATAATGATAGACTGTGACAGTGAAAGTGCAACTTTCTTGGAAAAGAACTTTGTTTATCATTCGAAGACAAAGCACATTGATGTTCAATACCACTTTTTGAGGGATATGGTTGAAGACAAAAAGGTGTTGTTGGTAAAGGTGGACACCTTGAATAATGTTTCAAATGCATTGACAAAGTCTATGAGAACTGAGAAATTTTCTTGGGGTAGAGAAACAATGGTCATTGTAGCACTGGACTAATGAATAAGCACTCCTGTGCCCCCCTGTGTGGAAAGAAAACAACAAGTGGGAGAATGCTAGGTATGTTATATGCTTAGTACAACTAGTCCCGCGTGTTGTTATGTGATGCTAGGCATCATATGGGGGTGGTATCCCCCCCACGCAAGGTCCAGGGAAGAACCTCTAGATTTTGTTTTTCTATGTAGACCCAAAGATGGTGGGCGAACCTATCCTTGCTTATGTGCATGGTTTTTGCACATGGTTTTGGGCATGATGGTTTTTGCCCAAAGTATTTGTAGATCTAGGCAAGAGAACCACAATTATGTTCTAATCCAGGGGTAATGGATTGGGGTTTATGAATGCTCCGACATGTATATATATGTATTGTAACATTGAAAGGAATATAATGAAAAATCAATCTAGTTTTGCCGGTTTGGGTTAAAGGAGAAAATATCTATTTTTTTTTATGTTCTTGCCATTGTATATTTTTGGTTTGTTTTAAGAATTCATTTGTAGGTAATCTATGTACAGGATCAAAACCTACATAGCCTATATCATCATATATTTTTTGAAAGGAATATTGATTTAATGTGTGAATGTAGACTCATTTGTTTGTGCATAAGGATGAATAGTTTAAACTTTCGCAAACTAGATTGTTGAAGATTTCCTTGAACATTTGTAACCATATTACACCTACATAGTGGAGGTCTTGTCGTGGAGAATGCATTAAGGAAACTACTAATTTAAAATTATCCTTAGCCTTAATAATTTCTCGTGAACTTTTTTTATCTTCTTAGGTTTCTGTACTAGATTTTTTCATCAAATAATTATTAAGAACAAAACAATAAAGAAAATGGACACAAGAATTAGGCTCAAAGCTAGGGAAAACCCCCTCTAAGGTGAAAATCCAGAAATAACCTCTTCTCTTCATATAGAATCCGATTCAAATGAGAAAACCATGATCCAAAACCCTAGACTTAGTCCTCCTCCAAGGACCAAGTCATACCTTCAAGAATCCATTCTAATTAGGTGAAATGTTAGACAAGATAACAAGAGTCAATATTGCTTGAACCAACTTCCCGCATCAACTTACAACTTTGACTTGCAATCTTCAACCCCGTAGTAGCAGCAGAAACCAAATTTCCTTCATATGTGTAAGAGAATAAAGCCCAAAATCAAGCTTTCTTTCTTCTTCTTGATTTATCCTCCCTTTCTTGGAGTTTGCTCTAACTTTCTTACTATACCCAACATAAACTCAAACTTCTTTCTTGAGATAATCAAATTGGTGCTAAATGAGGTCAAATATGCTTCTATATATAGGATTTTTATGAAATCAAATACCCTTCTTTAGGTCGACTTGTCACTGCTAGGGCCAAATTTTTCTTGGAGGCTCATAAGACTTTCTAGTCTCAAAATCAATATCCTTTCCATGTTACAACTTACCCGATATGGTCTTATGCAATTGATAAGGACTTTGTTGACTCAAGAAAAGTATTCTTTTGATCCAGATTTAAACAGGAACGCAATAAAATACAGAGATAACCATATACACAAAGATGCAGCGGAAATAATACTTCATTTCATTAATGGAAAATACTGAAATATGCTTACAACCAGAAATAGAATAAACCAGCTAGGGCGATGGTAGCTTATCTCTGAGAAGAGATGTGTGGCTACATGCCTTTGAACTGTGTTACAATGTGTTACAATGAGGCTCGAAGGCCTATTTATTGTTGAGAAACAATGGAAAAACCTTCACATTCCAAAACCTATGGAAGATGAAACGCCAAATTGTGGGCCCCGTTTTTGGGTAAGTTGGTACATCAACTTCCCGGGGTCGCGAATTGGTCGTCTTATCTCCGTTTGACGCGCGTGATAGCCCGTTGGAAAGATCTCTCCGAGGACTACGACGAAAAAGACAATTTTTAGACAGAAAAATCATTGGCGGTAGATTTCCTAAAAAACGTCGTTTAGGGCCTCAAAACGGCTCCGAAAGTTTAGGACCCGAAAAACTGCTAAAAATAGTAAATTGTGCTATAATTAAGGAAACTAAAAGAACTGAAAGAAGCACTAGAGGGGATCCACATGGAATTAGCGGGTGGCCACAAATATCCACCTGGATTAGAGGAGCTTGTACAACATCAAGGCACATGTTGTAAAGTTCTTCTTTGATTTGAATTAATACAATCAGATTCATTTTTCTCAACAAATTGTCTTATTTATAAGAAGAGCTTCGGCGAAAATCACATATAGAGAGACCTTTGTTGACGCGTTTCGAACCAACTAGTGTGGTTCATCGTCAGGACAAGTTGAAGACAGATCCAACAACACCTGTTAAATAGACTGAGCAGAGACTCCAACGGCTATATTTGACTCTAGGACCCAGGTCAAATTTTATTT
>APFE031375863.1:100474-111403 GCA_000404065.3 Pinus taeda
CTCCTAGGGGTAGCTTAATTGGTGATTAAAGTAATGTAAAATCTATAAAAATTGAGAGATCCAAGGTTCCAATCCCTCCAATTGTGACCTGGTTTACGGAGAAAAAGGCAATTCATAGATGTGAATGGAAAGGAGTTCTCCTTTATCTCTAGTAGCGTCGGAAAAGTCTAATAATGTGGTGAAAAAGTCATAAATATTTCAGGGTTATTGGGGCACCATGTGAAGACCTGTTAGTCACCACAGACTGTAAGACACGAGATGAGTGAAACTCCTACCAAAATGTGGGTCATCCAACATTTCACGAAGAGCAGGCTAATAGAGTGAAATGGTGGCAAAGGCAGTATCAACAAGTGACATGATGATAGAACCCAAAAGGTAAGTTTTTGAACTAATAATCGAGGTAGAACATAAATTGGGTTGAATAAGGTTGGTTAAAATTTAGGCATGTCTGGAGTTGAAGATGAGTCTGAACCATTAATGAGAGGACGAGAATCATCCAAGCTTATCGGGTCATATCGCCGGGATATTGACAATGTCGGTTCAATGTCCGAAAATTTTTAGATCATCTGATGAGAATGAACTCTCGTGCCCAACGAGAGAGATTTCACGTTGATGCACCCTTGGAGGAAAAGTTACATATATGAAAAACATATAATTCCTTGTTCGCTTTCATGTTACCTTCTAGTTCTACTATTAACTTTCCTTCTGCAATAACACATGTAGAAAGGTTAAGATATGTATACCCTCAATACAAGTGCATTTGGTTACTTACTTGAGAAACCACTAACTCTAGAAAACGGGTGCATGTACATCGTTGTTGGTTACTAGAATACCACATGAGAATCAGATTTTAGGCTTCACTGATGTTGAAACAAGAAATGAGAAAGCACCTTCCATCATTTTCATCTAAACGTAACAAAATTGTTTTGTTACATTTCCAAATGTCGTATAGGCTGTGAAGCGAATGACACCATGACCATTTAATAAGGTGGAATTAAATTTGTTTCCATTGAGCCTGTCATCTTTTCTTCAAACTTCAATGCTGTAGACTCACAATTAGATATAAATCGCAATATATTGTATTACATCATACAATATTCAAAATAGATATACCAACCAAATAATCATGTGTGACATAATCAGATATAAAAAAGAAAAAAAAATAACATTCATGAGGCTAAAGATAGCATATGGGACATATTGATTCTTCACTTGGTCGATGTATTTGTCCTTTTTCTTGTGAAGTATCAAAATAAACGCTCCCAACTTCTCAACTTCCATGTTGTCTTTGAAGGCCTTGCATTCTAAAGTGAAATGCTCCACTTTTATAGAAGAACAAAAACTACATACTCTTTCCTCCCACATTTCTTTCTTGTTGCGATAGGTGTATGTGTGTGTGTTTGACATTCATTTTTATGTGAGATAATCAAATATATGTGGTTGCGATAGGTCTAATGTGTGTGTGCACGTGCCATGTATGTTTGGCCTTGAGGTTTCATATAATATATTAACAACAATAAATATATTATTCATATATATGTCAATGAGGAGATATAAAACAATAAACTTTAATATATGCTCTAAATGCATATATATATATATATATATATATAACACCACACACACACAAAGTTTATGATATATGCTTTTAAGTACCAAAATTATTTATTTATGTTTAATATTTAGAAGAGATAATTATTGTTATTATATTAATTAATTTTTACAACTGTTAAATTATAATTTTATTTTTGGTATGTGGAGTGTTAAGGAGAGACCTACATTTTAGAAAATTGAATTTTGTCCAATAGAAACAATTAAGTTGTAAATTAAATATTTAAGTTAACTTTTGCAAAGGAATTGAACTCAACGAGTCTGTAATAACCATGAACAAGGGGCCAAGAACAACTATGCTTTTTAGGAGTATATCCAAATAGTTAGGAGTTGGAATTTAGTGTAAGGGAAATGTCATAGGAGCTCGATAGGAGAACTGATGTATTTTCATGTATAAGTGGTGTCCAAAAAGTCGGTCAACAAGCATAAGGGTTTGAATTGAATGGTAATTTGGAAATTTTTGTTGGAACACATGGTGAGGACTAAAGAAGTGAAAAATCTGTTAATTTGTTATAGTTTAACACCCTAGATGATGGGATTCAAGCGGTAGGCACTAGTGTGGAAGATGCCCAGATAGAGTCAAATGATCATGCAGTAAATAGACCAAAAATAAGAGATTTGGAAAAAACGATGAGGAGTATTAAGATGGACATCCTTAGTTTTAAGAATGACAATGATAGATTAAAGAAGCAACAAGAACAAATTCATGACTAGATTCTTCAAAGTTTAAATAGAATTTAGTAGGAATTGGGTCACCAAGCGGAGTCTCGAAATGTTCAAGAGAAACAACACCAACATGACAACAAAAGTGTTGGGAGCTCAAAGCGAGCTCTAAGTGTGGAGCCTCAACATTATTATGATGGAAGGAAGGTACATAAAAGAGGTTACATAACCTCAGTTTTAGACAACTTAAATGTCCCAAGAGGTCTCGAAAAATAAAACATGACAAGGATAATTTACCGGGTTAATTATGAAATGTTAAACCTTTTACTTTTAACAAAGAAGAAAACAAAGGTGAAGAAGTTGAGGCCTAGTTGTTAGAGATGCAAAATTATTTGTAGCTATTCAACTATTCATCAAAGTTGAAAGATTGAATTTCTATGTATCACCTTAAGGGAAATGTTAATCTATGTTGGAAACAACTTAAGGAAATTAAGCATTTTGATGAGAAAACATTGACGTGCAGGAAGTTTAGAGAGTATTTTCAATGAAAATACCTGTTGAAGTGTTACTATGAAAGGATGCAATAATTATTTGACCTTAAGATGGGAAACATGAAGATGGAGGAATATGACAGTAATTTCATAGAGTTTCTAAGATATGTGGACTTCATCAAGGATGAAAATGTTAAAATTGAATGGTACATTAGTGGAATGCTCTCGTTCTACTTAAATAGGTTGAAGTATGATGAACCCAAAACTGTGGATGTAGCCATGAGGATGGTTGAAGAATTGTATGAATAGAGCAAGAATAGCCTAGTAGTATAGAAAGCTTGGGACAATGGAAAGAAGAATTTTTCATAATAAAGAATAAAAATATTCAAGCGCCCCTTTTAGAAATGGACCCCAGGTGAAATAGTCATTGACATTGGCACATGAGGAATCTAAAGCTAGTAATATTTTGACTAAGAAGCCTCAATTACAATAGTTGCAGTGTTGGGCTATGGATGAAGTCACAAATACAAGGACTGCCCCATGATAAGGATGGGAACCAAAAAGTTATGCATAATTTGGGCATTTGATACAGTATGAGATGTGGTGAAAACTATACCCAGGATCTATGCTGCACTTTATGATAATTAGGCTGAGAATCAAGCCCACATGATTAAGGTCAGAGGTATGTTGCAATATCAACCCATCTCCATTTTAATTGATTCTGAAGCTCTTCATAGATATGTTGAAATGAAGTTAGTAGAAAAGTTGAACTTGAATAAATATAGGAACTTTAAGGCTCGGTGGCTGCTATTAGCTAGTCGAGTAAAAAGAAAAGTTATAGAACTAGTGAGTGCTAGATTAACATGAATGGGTTAGATACGATATTTAATTTAAATATAATCTCCATAGGATCTTATGATTGTTTGATTGACATGGACTCGCTAGAGAAGCACCATGTAGTTTTTTATTATTATAACAAAACCATTTCCTTGGTTGAAGATAAGGATCAACAAAGAGATGTTTATGGAATTCCTAGGCCGATACCTATTAGGTAAATATTTTCCCTACAACCAAGAAACAATTTTTGAAAGGGTTCCTAGGTCTTGGTTATTCATGTGTAAGAACCCAATGGGGATTAACAAACTGAATTGGTAGATTACTCTACACTTCAAGAATATGCAATTGTGTTTGTTGAGATTCCTGGAGTACCTCCTAGAAGGGATATTGATTTCTCCATTGAGCTAGTTCCTAGAGATGCTCAAAAATCTAAAGCGCCATATTGAATGAGCACTCTAGAGATTAAGGAATTACAAATTGAGTTGGAGGAATTACTAACAAAGTGTCATATCTGCCTAAGTGTATTTCCATAGGGTACCCCAGTGTTATTCATTAAGAAAAAGGATAGGAACCTATCGTTTTGTGTGGAATTCTGACAACCGAGTAAGATGATGATCAATAATAAGTACTCATTACCAAGTATAGATGATTTATTCGATTAGCTACATGAATCTAAGGTATTTTCCAAATTCTATTTACATTTGGGGTATCATCAACTTTAGATTAAGGAGTCAAATATTAATAAGACAACTTTCCAAACACATTATCGAAAATATGAGTTCTTCACTTTGAATTTTCGATTAACGAATGCACCATGAGTTTTGATGTGTCTAACGAATGATGTATTTTGGGATTAGTAAGACAAATTTGTTATTATGTTATTAGATGAAATTTTATTTTACTATAAGTTTGATGAGGAGCATGAGCAGCACTTAAGGTTGGTATTACAAGAACTTTAGGAGCATTAATTATATGTTAAAATTAGTAAATGCTCATTTTATCGAAATCAAATCCACTATTTGGTTCATAACATTTCGATAGGGGGTATAGATATAGACATAGAGAAGATTTGGGCCACCGAGGAATGGTTGACACTAAAGAATGTTTCAGAAGTAATAGCCTTCATGGAATTAGTAGGATATTATTGAAGATTTATTGAATGGTTTTCTAAGATTGCATACCCTATCAATTATTCGCAAAAGAGGGTGTTAATTTTGATTGAAGACTTTATTGCGAAGAGGCATTATTAACAAGTGCTCTGGTTTTGAAGATTGTAGATCTTAATGAAAGTTACCTAGTTTTCACTAAAGCATGTAAGGAATCTTTTGAAGGTGTGCTCATGTAAAATGGTCACATAGTATGTTATCAATCAAGAAAATTGAATGAGAATGAGAAAAATTACACAACCCATGATTTAGAATTGGAAGTCATTATTCATGCACTGAAAAAGTGAAGACACTACCTCATGGGTCAAAGGTTTGAATTGGATATGGACCATCATAGTCTATGACATTTATTTGAACAACCAAATATAAATGTTCGATGTTTAAGACAACTCAATTTTTTAGCTGAATATGACTTTGAGATCAAATGTATTAGGGAAAAGAAAATAAATTAGCAGACACACTTAGCTGGAGAGTGCATATGATGCATGTTCTAGGAGTAAGTATATCTAAGTTGGATTTATTGTCCGAAGTTTCGGAAATTAGAGAATTGGATCAATTATTTTCATACATTAAAAATAGTTTTAAATAGGGAAATGGGTGGATAAAATGCCTATATTATGAACTTGGAGAAGGTTGGATCCTCCTTTATGAGGGCTGAGTGTATATTCCCGATGTACAGGAGGTGAACTAATTGATTCTAAAGAAAATTCATGGGGTACATTATGTAGGGAACCCTTGATATCAAAATACTCTTACAACAGTAAAAAAGAATATTTTTGGAATGGGTTAAAGAATAAATTGGCATGATATAACATGGGGTGTTTAGAATGTTAGAAAGTTAAGATTGAGCACAACCATCCAATAGGCTTGTTACAACCTATACCTATTCCTAAATGGAAGCTGTAAATAGTGTCAAAGGATTTCATTACTAATTTTCCAAGAACAAAAAGGGGACATGAGGCGATAATGGTAGTAATTGATAAGCTTATTAAATCCACTCACTTTATTCCAGTGAAATCAACATATTAAGAAGCTAAGATTCCTAATATTTTCATGAGGAAAATTACTCAGCTCCATGTCATGCCTCAAGCAATTATTTCGAATAGAGATCCGAAATTCAACTCCAATGTTTGCAGTGGTTTGTTTAGAAGGCTATGAAAAAACTTAAATTTTAGTAAAATATATCATTCAAAATTAGATTAAAATATCGAGAGAGTTAATCAAGTGATTGAATATATGCTATGAATGTATGTAATGGACAAGCCCTCTAAATGGGAAGAATGCATGCACTTGGTAGAATTTGTCTACTTAGAAGGATTGTGGTTAGTTCTGATCTACTTAGAGAAATGGAAGAACAACTTGCAAATCAAGAAAAACTTAAAAGCTTCTTAGGTCAGGTAGAAGATTTATTCGGATAAGCATAGAAAATGTCAATAATTTAACAATGGGGACCATGTATTTTTAAAAGTAAAAACCCAAAAGATCTTGTTGAAACTGGGTAGTTGTGCTACCATGGTAGTACATTATTATCATCCATTTAATTTTTTGGGTAGAATCGGATTAGTGGCATATTGACTTGACTTGCATTAATTTCATCCATGCAAACTCATGATGTATTCATTATATCTTTACTTAGAAAATATATTCCTTGTATTGATCACATAATTGACTAGCACATGATATAGGTTGTACCAGAGGGAGATTTTTCAGGTACAACCCATATAGATTATGGACGGGATGGTCAGGGTGCTCTAGAATCGAGCGATCATCATGGTAAAGGTATAGTAGACTCTATTAATCCTTGATGAGACTACATGCTAACAAGAGGACATAACGAGGGAAAAATACCCTCACATTTTTTATTATTATATATGTATATTTTTATATATGTAGCACTGAAGATAGTTCATGAAAATAAGTGGGATGGGCATGTGATACCAATATTGGTATGCTATGTAAATATGATCTAATTTTGTATACAGTGAAATAGGCTAGTGATCCAGATGTAAATGTGATGTAATTAAGATTATTTTGATATTTTGTTATTAGGTTGGTGAGCTGAAATCATTTCATACTTTAATATTTTGGCATAGTGGCAAGGAGGCCAAGGTTGTAATTATGTATATTTTACATGTACATTTAATAAAATAGTAGATGACTGCAGGACTAACTCCATGAGAGATTATGGAGGGTGGTGCAACTATGTGGGAATGTAAAATAGGTAATATGTTTGATGCTTTGTTAGTCGAGATATAGGGACCCATGTCACCCTAGTGCATGCCACATTGGAGTATAGAACAATGCATAGGAAACATGTGTGTGTGTGTGAGCCTGGTGAAAGGGGCCATGGCATGAGATGACTGAAATATATTGTGATATACAACGTATTACTTCTACAGTTCATCCCACGATGGTAAAGAGATTCCTGACTAGCCATAAGGTGCCATGAGGGTGTAGGTACAAGGGAAGTAGAACCATGTTGGTAGGACATTCTCAACTGTCCATAAGACACCTTATTTGGAGAGAAAAAGTATGCTGGAAGTGGATCATAGTGGCTGATGATAGTATGTTGGGTATTCCCAACTAACCGTAAGGCACCATGATTGATGGTGAAGGTGTGCGGGAAGAATCTGTGAGAATTATATTTATCAATTTTCCCATTTTCCATGGAGTTGGAACCTCAACTCGAGGGTGGCCCATGGTTGAGCATGATGAACCACAATGTATATGGATGGGTGGAACATGGAAACACTATAGCCAGTTGTCCCTTTTCCTACAATGAGTGTTCCATGTTTCACTTTCTTTTGATTATCATCAAATATTGTCTAATTATTGTCATTCATGCACATAAATGAGAATTCCCTATTGTGATTATTGATAATGTAGTCAAACATTTATTGTATTGTTTGTAGTGATGAATCATGATCACTGAGTGTATGTCGGTAACACAAACAGTAGATAATTCATTGAACTATGCTACATCTTAAACTTTTATAAATATGACATTATAAAATTGACCGAGGATACATATTAGTTGATATAGTGGTGTGTAATGGGGTTTAATAGTGTTTCCCATTTGATTAATGAGGACATTACATGTCCCCTCTACTATTACACCATTCTAGGTTAAGCATCCCTTTTTCCCCATGGATTGTTGGAATGATGCCACCTTCAGGAGTATAAACAATGTTGTAGAGAAGTATGTGGACTATGCAAACCCTTGTGATGGCCTCTTCTATTACACCTAAATCTATGTGGAAGTCTATTTAGATAAATGGATACTAATTGCAATCAACCTCAACTTGGATAGTTGTTCCCATATCTAAGAGGTCGATTATGACCAACTGTCGTTTAAATGCAATATATACTATGAATACAAACACATTGCTTGGAACTTCCCCAAAACACATTATGATTAAGAAAAGAAAGGAGAATTGTGGGAACAATAGGAACAAGCAAAAAAAATGAAAGATATCTAATAGGAAGTAGCCTCCTCAACCCTAGTGACAAGAATAGATGCATTAAAAGGAGTCTGGATCTAAGTCTCCCAAAAACAAATCCATTGGAAGTGGGGAAGGAATGATGAAATTAGTGAAGAAAGGTAGTACTAGAAACAAGTATGATGTTCTTAACAATGAAGAATATGAAGGGGAAATCCCTTAGCAATTCCACCCTAAGTTAGATACGAAATTAAATATGTTTGATTACCAAAGAGCCGAATGAGCTAGATAAAGAGCTAATATCTAATGGAAAACTAGAAATGAATTGAGATGATTGAAGAAGACGAAGACTTCCTCCCACCACGAGTAGGTAATGCAGGATTATTTATGATAAATTCATCCAATGAGAAATTTGAAGAATAAAAACTAAAAGAGACAAAATTCAAAATTAGTCACACCTAAAGAAAGATAAACATAGAAGTTTAGATTGAACAAGAAAAGACAGATAACGAATTAGGAAATTAAAATATGCCCAAACATCTTCAAAGTAAGAAAATGGGCAATAAAGGAAATACAATAGGATCTGGTGCAACCCCATCTAAGTTGGGATCTCATCACAAGAATAAGTAATGATAATTCTTTGATAGAACTGTACGGGACCTAGGTCTGAGAGACAGAGGGAAAATTAAAATTCCTAATAAAAAAATGAAATACCCTTAGTGGTCCTACACCAAGAGATTAAAAATGAAGTATCACGAGATCCAAGTGCAACTTCATAACCTATGTAATGACAATGGCCTTGCTTTAATAAATGCTAAAGAAGATTTAGGTGGATTTTTTACTCTATGGGATCCTCTAAAATTTCAGATTTTAAAATCATACAACTCATTTCATTGGCTTACTACCTCCTTTGTGGGTCTTGCCTCCAATCAGATATGTTCAGTTATAAATGTTTATATGTCGATTCATTTTAGAGAGAAAAAATAATGTTGGGCCTCTCTCCAAGGCATTTGTGAAGATGGACTTGGAATCTACAACATATTTGGTGCGTATTTTAACACTACCACCTATAATTGGGATGGAAAAGGAGGCATGTCTATCAAGGACCCCCTTTAAGAATAGATGGAGAACTTTATTATTCATTTATAATTGATATACATAAACCTATCTTGTCTTTGGTGCACTTGGAATAAAAAAAGTGTTATCCTGAGCCATATTGTTGCCAGAATAGGCCTGTTCCTGATCTCAGATTCTTTCCTGGGATGCAATCTCACTCTTCAATCCTTTATCCTTCCATGGAATGCTTCAGACCATTTCCCTGTCAAGCTAGATCTGACTCATCCTCTTGACTATGATCCCATCCCATTTAAATTGTATAAATTATGGATTCAACATCCAAACATCCACAATCTAGTATCTCAATATTGGCTACCTTCAGTTCATGGAAGCTCAATCCAAATTTTGGGAAAATATATCAAAAGGATTAAATAAAGTATTAAATATTAGGTAACAACTTCACAGATGGTTAGGCAATAAACTATTCAATATATAGGGAATAAAATCACTTAGATTCACTCCACCACAGATATTGAGCCTGTAACTATTGAAATATTAAATCAAGATAAAGAAACATTTGTAAAATACTGCTCTCTAGTAATAGAAGAAGAAGGCTATTTTCGATTTAAATCTCGAATCATGTGGCTTTCAGAGGGGCAAAAAATGCTTCCATAAGCAATCAAAGAATAGGGAAAGGAAGAATAATATTTATGAAATCACGATGAATGTGATCAAGGTGGATGATTTCCAGAAAATCAAGGAGTGGTATGTAGTACACTTTAATAACCTCTATAATTAGTGTGATCCCCCATCAGATGAGGTTAAGGCTTATATGTTAAAATAGATCTTGCACTTGATATCTGAAGATATGAATCACCAGCTCACCATCCTCCCTACAAAAGAGGAGATTAACAGAGTGTTTTTTCATTCCACTATGACAAAGCCCTGGGAACAAATGGGTTTACAACTCATTTTTATCAACATTTAAGGTACATTTTCAAGCAATATCTTTTTCAAATGGTGGGATACTCTTTGAAACAAATATGCTCTGGAATTAGTATCAATTAATCTTTCATGACCTTGATTCCCAAAGAGATTAACCCCTCCTCTTTTGATTGGTTCAGTCCTATTTCTCTATGCAATGTTTCCTCTAAAATAGTTTTCAAATTAGTAGTGCAAAGACTCTAGAAGTTCCTCCCACCAGTTATATGAGATAACCAAGGGGGATTTGCATCAGGTAGTGATACCATTAAATAATATCATATTAGTCTAAGAAGCAATAGATTCTAGTCAAGCAAGTGGGGACAAAGGAATGATCATCGAACTTGATATAGGCAATGCATTTGACTGAGTCAAATACAAATTTCGCTAAAAAGTAATGGATAAAATGGGATTTCATAAAAAAAACTATCCAATGGATCAATCTTTTCATTGGTTCACCTTAGATAGTTCCATTGGTACATGGTAGAGTCTCTACACTCTTCAATTGCAGTAGAACCTTTGAAGACAAAAATTTTGCTTCCACCTCTAAGTATTAGAGATAATTGTATAGAAAAGAATTGTAATCATTTCTTGAGTATTTTGTTGCATTCGGGCATAGACTTAATAGAAGTACTCATTTTTGTTTTATATATATATAAAATTGAAATTGAGATTACAAATATT
>APFE031375863.1:113675-127305 GCA_000404065.3 Pinus taeda
GACCTCATCGTCTTGAATTTTATTGGTTCTTATAAAGTTGATTTTGGTTGTACATTTTTCTTACGAGGCACATTATAGACCTCAAAATTCCCCTAACGCAATATCTTTATGGATGTACTAGGTAATTTAGAATGGGCAAAAGTTTACATAAATTTCTCAATGGGTGATTCTTTCCTTTTAGGTTTTGAACCATTTCTTAGCTAATTTGGGATTTCTTCCACATAATAGGCCCCCGGGAGATAATTTTTTCATATAAATGATGAGTCCTTTAAATTTCAATATATTTCTAGCAACATATTCTAATTTCTACAATGTAATAACATGTTGTGCTCACAATAGTAGCTAGTATCAACAACCATGGCAATAATCTCACTTGCATCAACTAGGTAACCAAATAAGCTCACACTAAAGCTAGGTATGATTCAAGTAATTCATGTTCAAACATGTCTCTCGACTACAAAGTCATATTTATGATTTTATTATAATTGTGCATTTCTAATTTTAAATAGAGTGCCTCTAGCTTTGTAATTGATGTTTTGTAATTAATATATTTCAATGGAAATGATGTACATCATAGAGTGTCTCAGGCAATGGAACAATTATTAGGTTTTTAATCTTAAACATTGTAATATGCATTATAATGGTGTATTTGGAGAGGGATATGTATGTATCAAGAGAGAGTATATCCTACCCTTTTACCAAAGTATATCTCCTTTCCACTCCCAATATTCCATACAGTTCATTCCTCCCTTTATACATTGTAAGAAGAAGTCTCAAGCTTCAAGAATGAATGTATAAAAGAAGTAATGAAATCTATGGAAGATTCAAGTAAATATTCATCACTTATGTTATCCACCCTTGTGGCCAAAACCCAAAAATTCTAAATTATAATATTCAATATTACCAAATTTTTTTATTCTTGTCAATTCACTTAAATGCTTTTGTTCACAAGCTTTGCCATATTCTAGTTTCAAGTATCTTGTAAACAAACCCCAAGAATAATGATAAGAGTGTAGTTTCTATTCAACTACAAATCGATATCATTGATAGTTTTTTAACTCAAAGTTCAAAGATGCTATGTGAATACTTCCCTTATTATTCATAATATTATGCAATTCAAGCTATTGTTCTATTTGATGCACCCAATTAAAGAACTCTATTCCATCAAACTTCAATAATTCAACCTTGGTAAGGTTCACTCCTTTAGTAAACAATCCATAGAAGCTCCAGAAATAGAATCAAATCCACATGAAATTTCTATTCCATCAAACTTCAATAATTCAACCTTGGTAAGGTTCACTCCTTTAGTAAACAATCCATAAAAGCTCCAGAAATAGAACCAAATCCACATGAAATTTCTTATTATTGAAAAGTTGTTCAACTTGAATATTACCTTTATTTTCATGGGTTTATTTAGACAAATTATAATCTTTAATTTTACAAATTATATAATATATTTCCATTTTCTTCATCTTCTTATCCATTTATTCCTTGCTTTCATATATTTTTTTTCTATGTCCTTTTTAACTAATTCTTGCAACTATGACAACTTACGTTGCAACTTCGTAACCGAGGAGATGACATCATCTATTTCTTCATGAGTAATGGATGAACCTTTATGACATTTAACTAGTGTAGTATATTTTGGAGCTTTAGTTGGAGACATGTGGGAAAACAAAAATAATACTCCCTTTTATCAAACTTTTACTCACCAAAAAATTCTTGTCTTCTAATCAAAAGTTAGGTTACTTGTAATTTATGCACCTTAAAAAGCTTAATTTGGAGAATATATGAATGGATAACCTTTTTCTTGATATATCCCTGAGATTTGAACCCTAAAAATATAAAATTTTGGTATGTAATACTCCAATATATCGTCTTTGCAATTCCATAGGTCTGACTAGAATTTGATGTTCCAAGTGAAATTTTTGATACATTTCCATAAACTTGTTAATTTTTTGGATCTTCCCAAGAGAAAACTTGCATAGACTACCTTCTATGCAATTATTTAAATATAATCTTAAAATTTTATTTAAGTACTTTGTTATGTCTCAGATCTTTGAAAATTTCACAATATGAGGTATCAAAAAAAAAAAGTTATAGCCAAAACATCAAGCTAAATTATTTTAATCTAATTTCAAAACCTTTTACAAACCATAACTTACATAGGGTATATATCTAAAGTATAGTGAACAATAGTATAAATATTTTACTAAATGAACCTTGACATTTCTTCTCAATTTTGCTCAAAATTTTGTTGTTTGAAATGGTATGGAAAAAGAATTATAGTTAAAATCTCAAGATGGATTGTTTGAAATAAATTTCAAAACCAATCACAAAACATAAATTCCACAAAGTATATCTCGTAAGTTATAGCAAAAAAAATATGAAAATTTTAAAAATGTTGCCAAAAGTATCTCCTAAATATCCTAAAAGTTTCACTAGATGAAATGTCCTAGGAAATAAGTTATAGTAAAAATTCCATGATGACCAATTTGAAGTAGGAAAACCGCATGTTTTTCTACTATTATACAAAATGCTATGAAAATTGTTCCTTAAAAACAATAACCTATTCTAGTTTCATGTAAGGGGGATCTCCTTTTACACTTATACATTTAAACAAAAGATCTGATGATCTGGATAGGTCTCTTTGTTATATATAGGGACCAAGGGTGACAATTATATAACGACTATGAAAGGTTATAGAAGACATCCTAATATAACTATTAAAATAATAATGAGTGCTTATTAGGACCTTGATATAAATACCAAGGGATGTAAAACTCCATGTACAAGCCAATGAGTAAGAGGATATCATGAGGACAAAAGGATAAAACCAATCCAGCACAAGTTGTTTTGATTATCTAACTAATTATAAAATTATTACATCAAGTAAATTTTCATGTAATGCAAAAATTTGGAAGTGATAACAAGTTCATCGAGGTGCAAACCCATGAAAAGTTGTATTTATACATCTAAACATGGTCGTTATAATAATTCCTTAATGGGATATGATACATATACATAAATCATTACAAATCTGGAAATATATCATCATCAATAAAATCACAGCCAGTTAACCACATATTCTCTACTTTACAATGAGATCATATAGAACCTCTACCAATAAATATTTAATTTCCAACAATAAGGATTCATGTAATTCTTTGTCATGGGAATTATCAATAATTACCAATTAGTTTCCTTAACCCTTGTTAGAGACCTTCCTCATAGTTATAGACTAGCATCATTCTCTTCTATGGTTAATTCAAGTAATTGAGGGAAGCCATTATTAAATAATTACGAAAATTTCAATCACTATGGCCTAAGTATCAAACACTAGGATAGGTGAAAGCTGATCACCCAAACATACAAAAGAAAAGTGAGAAAATGGTCTAGGTCAAAATTCCCAATTACATTTACTTTTTATCAATAGGGAAGGTATCCATCCACACATGTGAAGGGTTTGGATGTAATATTTCCATTGATGACACAATCAATATTTGAAGTCTTCACTTAATTATTCAGGAGAAATCTCATCAATCCTTGTAGGTCACCTAGTGTTATTTGGTCATCACTCGCATCTCATGACTTTATCCTTAACTTGATGCAACCCATTCTCATAAAATAAATGGATTTCACTAATATCACCTATCATGGACCCTTTTAAATCATAACATCCCAATGCTAATGGTCATAAATGTAGTTAAACATGACTTAACTAGAAAAGAAAATAACCAAGAAAGGTGCATGGGTGTAGTTAGATATGGTTAAATATTCACCTTGATATAAAAGATGTGGCCTCAATTGGAAAAATTGGACTATTCTTCCTTGACTATAGATATGTATCCATGACTTTAAAATATGGAAAAAAGGGAGAAAATATAGGTAAACCCAACTCGAGACTAGACAATATTATAAACCAAGGAAGAACACTATAGATCAAGATTGAAATGGAGAAGACAAACATAAGAATTGAGCACAACCAAAATTGACTAAAACTATCTTAATGGAACTCCCTTGAGCAAGAGTGTTGCATGAATTTTAAATCAATGGGTTGCAATGTAGTACTTCAACTGAGTGCCATTGGTCCATAGTAGCTAAAGAACATCACTCTTATTCAATTAGATTACACCAGAATCATTGAAGTTCATAACTAAGTATGAACACAAAAAATGCATATGTAGCTTCCTTAGGTTCTTCAAGTAGTTACTATCACAAATAAAAACCATATCTCCCTTAACAAATGATTTGACTTTTATAAGTGATGTCATTAGGCCTTTTGCATATATTTTTCAATAGTTTGGTGGAATTCAAATAAAAATATATATTCATTCAATTGCATCAACTCAATTGTAATGTCCCCAAACCTATGTTGGCCAATGCTACCACAACTAAAACACTTAAGAGACATGATTTCTCTACAAAAGTGAAAAACTTATCCTTATCGTGACTGCTTCTACACTTGGCAATACTAGGTTTTATGAATGCAATTACAGAATGCTTGTAATTCCAATTTAACACACACACACAAAAACATCACAATAACAACATGAACAATGAAAATAACCATTAATTGATGACATTTAAGTATATTAACATGAAACCCCAACTAGGATTTATGGAAAAATAATATTAAACATAGAACATATCAATATTCAAACATAATTAACATGTAACAATGAGTTTGGAAAATTATTTAAATTCACACCATTAAATATAATTCCATAAATAAACATAACATTAACCATAATACTTATCTTTTCAAAATAAATTGATTAGCTGCAAACTCTTTTTCCACACCATAGACCATTTGGCTCATGAATTTTAACCACAGGTCACCCTTGAGCTGGGGTTGCAACTCCATGGGAAATAGTATACCAGAAAAATTCGTACCTCCATGGACAAGTTTCCAGAAGAATAGTCATGGCTCTAATCTTAGGCTTTGCTTACCCAAACCTTTTCCCTAGTGGCACCTTACAATCAACTAAGAACATCTCAACTCTAGGTTTTCAAGGCACCATGCTACTCCAAGGCTCCAGACACCCGCCATGCCATAAACTGAAACAACTCATAGCTTATCCCAAACCAAAGCTTAGGGTTTATGAGTTGATTTCTCTTAGCCAATGTCCAAAACCATCCTCAAAATAATAATCAAAATCATAATATTAATCCTCATCCTTACAATGCCTCCAAATATATTTTATTATATATTTATATATTTATATATAATGATCATAATTACATGGCTTCTCTCAACCATGTTGTACACTAAAGCCATGCATGCTCCAAGTGTAATTATCACCACCACCTACCATCCAACACCATTTCCCTTTGTCACCATGGAGTTGCATCAGCCCCATTCTCTTTACCATGAAGGGGGCTTCGCAACTAGCCAATTTTACATTATTTTCTTATAAAAATATGTACATAAATTATGTCATATTTACAATCCTTTCCCTCTAACCACACAATCAAAATTGGCATATATCCCCCGGCATGCTAACCCCAAAATATAAAACATATATATAAAGGTATGCAGGCCCACAAAATGACTTTGGCTCACCAACCTAATATCAAGGTACATATATTTACATCATAAAATGGTAGGGATATAACATTC
Source organism: Pinus taeda (assembly GCA_000404065.3). Taxonomy (NCBI): domain Eukaryota; kingdom Viridiplantae; phylum Streptophyta; class Pinopsida; order Pinales; family Pinaceae; genus Pinus; species Pinus taeda. The sequence continues at coordinate 119,299 of APFE031375863.1, forward strand.
CTTCACCCTCAATTTATGATTATCCTCAATGCAAGATATATATATATATATATTTATATATATATATATATTATATATATATATATTAAGTATATATATGGTACATTAGTCAAAAGGATGAGGTATTCCTACCTCATTACATATTCCTACTGCCATGTGGTCTCATTAAGAAAGAGAATGGTCCATTATACCTTTACCATGTCGATAGCTTAGTTGTAGATAACCTTGACCATCTTGTCCAATATATGTATGGGTTGTGCCTATAAATCGTCGTCTAGCTCTGCCTAGATCATATGCAAAACAATCACATGATCAATGTCGAGACTATATCTTTTAATCATAGACACATGAAATACATCATGGACATGCATATATATAGGAAAGGAAAGTCTACATGCAATTGAATAAATCCTCTCTATGATCATGAATGATCTACAATAACGTGTTGCTAATTTTTCACAACTACTTAACTTTGATGAACTCTTCCACAATCTAACTTTTAAAAAGCATTATGTAAAAATTTAAATTGTTTGTGAACTCTATGCATATCTGCATACCTTTCTGCCTATCTTGGGTAGATCTAAGATTTTTCCTAATTTTCACAACATGCTCCTCCATTTATCGAATAAAATCCATACAAAGGATGACTCTCTCTACCAGATTTCTCCAATTCATGATGGTATCACACCTCCTACCATATAACACTTCAATTAGAATCATTTTTAGTGAAGCATGATCTCCTTTATTATACACAAACTCTACCAAATATAGGTGTTCCTCCCATTTATATGGTTTATCCATGACATACATTCACAGCGTATTCTCAATCACCTAGTTTACATGCTCATTCTATCCATTAGACTCTGGTTGATATGCAATACTAAAATTCAAATTAGTGCCAAATATTTTAAATAATCACATCCAAAGGTTACATGTGTACCTCAAATATCTGTCCAAAATAATCACCCTAGGTACACCATGTAGCCTGAAAATGTATTTCATAAAAATATCATATATATTAGTTGCTTTTATGTCAATTTCATTCGTATAAAATGAATAGCTTTGGTAAGCTTATCAGCCAATACCATTATCACATCATACCCTTTAGTTTTCCTAGGAAATTTAGTAGTAAAATACATTGACTCCACGTTTGAACTCCACTTTGGAATGGGTATGGGCTACAAACATTTTGTTCGGTGCTTGTGTATAGCCTTAACTCTCTAACGCTCCAAACAACTCGCTATGTAATTTACCACATCCTTCTTTAATCCATGCCAAAAATACTGTCTTTTACTGTTGTAATAGTCTTTTGATATCATGGGTGTCCTACATAAGGAACCTTATGCATCTTCTTCGAAATCATCTCTCTCACCTCATGCACATTTGGCGCATATATACGACCTATATACAGAATAAATTTATCTTCTCCAAGCTCACCATCTAAATATTTTGTTGGCTTTATCCTATTGTAAGTTATTTTTTATGGCCAAATACTCTTGATCAAAATTTACACCATCTTTTACTCTGGATATTATATTTTTCTTACATATACTTATTGTTGACGCATGCATCAATTCACTCTTCGGCTAAGACAATCTAATACATTTTTCTAAATTCCTTTAATGTATGTAATCCATAAATCATATTCAACTAAAAATTCAAACCACTTGATCTGTTGAGCATTAGATTCTATTGCTCAAATAAGTTCCTTTAACAATAACGATCTATATGCAATAATAAATCCATGTCATTCACAACATAAATCTTCTCATGGTCTTTCAGCTTCCTAGACTCATAAAATATCACATGTCGATTCTTCATAATCACTCCTCCCATAACTTTTCTACATGGAAACTAGGACAATACTGAGAGGGGGGTGAATCAGTATTGTAACAATTTTAATGTTGGCATTATGATTCTGGTATGGATCTATGATATAGGTGTTGTACTTGATGGAAAATCACTCAAGTGGCAATGGTATGTTCAGGCTCTCAAAATGACGGAAATTAAGAGGCTCGCAGGTGAATGGTTCAAAAGGTGCGGACCCGCAGGTTCACCATCTAGTAGGTGCGGTCATACCCGCAGCTTACCCGTTCAGAAGATGCGGAACCCCAGTTCACTCACTTCAAGGCAGCGAAGCGCGCTCACGTGGGGTTTCTTATGTTTGGCCCGTGGTATTTAGCCCACCATTTCTGATGCTATGGTTTTGGCCCATGGTATAGGATCTATTTTAGCCTCGATTTGGATCCCTCGTATTGGTTATTGATGGTTTTGTCCCATGGTGTTAATAAGGGCTTGACTATAAATAGGGAAGGAGATCACTTGGCTAAGGTATCTTTCAATTGAATATATTAAGATCTGAAATACTGGGTTGTCAATGTAAAATGATTGATCTAAATAAAAGTAAATTTGAAGGTAAACCTATGAAGTCGTGATCTCTCAGGCGCATAATCAGATCTGTGGATCTGACTGACTGTGGCACATTGGTGTACTGAAAATTTGGCCCTAATTAGAAGTCCACAGGAGATCTGAAGGCGCAATGCGTGGGTACGCAGCGCAGTCAAAGGCGCAGTGAGTGGGTACGCAGCGCAGTCAAAGGCGCAGTGCGGGGTACGCAGTATAGGAGAAGGAACAGTGCGGGGTGCACGCAGCACAAACAAGCGCGAAGTGTGAGATATGTAGGCGAGAAGAAGGCACTATCTGGGTCTACACAGTAAGTCAGAAGTGAAGGTGCAGATCTGAAGAAAAGTTTGCAGAGCAGAAGAACAACCAGTGCGGATCTGTGCAGCTCTGTCTCAAAAGAGCTGCGGATATACGTAGGCCCCTGTTGGTGAAGTTGCGGTCTTATCTTGAAACTATTGTTGATTGTCCTTTATCTATTGCAGCAGAGTTCTGGGATTATATTTCTGGTACTTCTTTTCTGTTTACAACATTCTGAAGAGTTGGGTGATTCATTGGTTCATTGTATAAGGAGATTGGGTGATTTTCGTGTACTTGATGATTATTTGATGTTCATGGATCCAGTTTGAAAATTTATGAAACGTGGTCCTTAAAGAAGTAAAAGAGAAAGGTTGTTGCTCCTTCCAGGAGAGCTGGGAAACAAGAGAGAGTTGTAGCTCTCTACGGTTTGCAGCCTGTTTACTAGTGAAGGGACTGCCAGTACAAATCATTGTAAAAGAAGTTTTTAGTTGAAAGAAGATAGAGACATTTGCAGTATGGGTTCACGCACATTGGTTTTCACCTTATATCTGGTGTTCTTTAGTATTATGTGCTTTCTTGTTTTTGTTCGCTTATTATATAACAAGTTAAGTCAATTAATAAGGAAGCCATATAGAAAGATTTGTATACTGATTCCCCCCCCCCCCCCCTTCTCAGTATTATTTCCAACATTTAATGATTTAAAAATTTATTTTAGTTAGTGCACATCATTGAATACTTCATAAATAACTTAAATAACCATAATAGAGGTTAATATCAACAATCACAATGGAACACATAAGAACAAGTAATTTTCATAATTTTTCTTCAATTTATTCATAGGGCAAGCTACAACTTGCAATTACTAAGCTCTAGCTTCAACCAGCAGGAAGCTACAATTTCCTAGTTTATCAGATGCAAATTGAATGGGGCTACAACCCCACCTATTCCCCAACACCCATTGGAAGGAAGAGCAACCCCTAATCAACAAGCTACAACTTTCTTTGACACTCACTCTTCCGTTTTTCATCCATTTTCATACTAGGACCATGAATGCCTTCTCTGCTTTTCTAACAAACAATTTATCCCTGTCACCCATCAAAAAATCACCTAGGGAAATCTCTGATCACTTTGAAAAAAAACAACTCAACATAAAAACACCTCATTTTTTTAGAAGCTCTCTCCCAAAATCAATTGGTATATTCTTCTTAATTAGGCTTTCTTATATATATTTTCTTTTGTGATCTTTGGCTTTGAATTTTTGCATTGAAGTTTTTATTTTTTCCTTTGTCCTACTTCCTTTATCTTTTGGACTATGTTTTTTCCTCTGGGCTCCATATCTAAGTTAAACTGACCTTATCTACCTTTTCTTCCGCTTAAACTGAGTATTTTTGCTAATTCTAGTAAGTTACAGGCTTTAACGATGTTCCTTCTAATTTTAACTGCAATTCTATTTTGGAATAATTACCAAAACTAGCTGTTAACTGCAAATTCTTCCTTTTTTTCTTTAATCCCATTTCCTCTCATCCCTTTACCTTCCTTTCACCATAGGACTGGTCTCCAACACCACGACCTAGGATATTAGGTGCTTAGCCTTTTTGAGCACTACTCTAGTCTTTTTTTTATCTAACAACTCTGCGCTATTGGTCATACCTATATGTGAGGTAACTAAGGAACAACTCTTAGCTGCTTCTAAGAACCTCTATGGCTCTTTTCAACTGTCACGCCCATGGTCGTTCCTTATGGAATAAGGCCTAGTGTGGGCACTTAGCCTGCAGTTCTTCATCCCAAATATTCTATTTAATTTAATTCTTTAAACATTACACGATCTCGAGATCCATGATTGGACCCACTTTCTATTGCCACCATGCCCATGGTCCTTCACTGCTGCATGGAACCTATGTCTAATACTAAGGTTGGAGATCCCTTTAAGCCATCAGGGTTTTTCTACCAGTTTGATTTGTTTGTGCGGATTTCCATATTCTCGCTTTATTAGATGCCACTCTCCTTATGTGGCGCAGTCCCTTCTCCACGATGCCACTACAAAATGCATTCAAAAAACCCATTAGGGGAATGCTTACAAGATGAGTTATCCTCTCAATCCTCGTGAAACCTTTTTAATTGGTCTTTTCTATTGTCAACAAGCCGATGTGTCCTGACATTGGTTGCCTGACAAAACCTCTTGTGCACCATTTTAAATCTTCTAGGCTTATTTCGCCGGGATGAAATCACCATGACATCACTGCTGCCATGTGTCTTCCTCTAAGTGATGACACATGTTAGATGCAAAATGGCCACTTGGGTTCCCAAAAACATCAAATCTACCTACCACATGTCCACCTCCTATTAGTTGATGTTGACATCATCCTTTGTTGTTGTTCGATCCAATCATGAGTTTCCATCTATCTTCCTAGAGGATAGACAAAAGGTCATTCGAGGCCTTGTAATGTGACCATTTCCTTTGTTATTTTAGCTTTTTGAAAACTGTCAGATTCAAGTCTTTAGTCTCTGGCACCACTCCTAAGCGGATTGTGGTGTTGGGAAGGATTCCCCTAGAGTAGTTCTCCATCATTGATCTGCATGATAATTTGTGTGAGAAACTACTTATAGGACTAGAAAGCCCATCTAATAGACTATGTCTCGTACCCCTGAGGAAAGCCTCCATGTGGCCCAACATTTTCTTCTTAGTCCATCTCTTTCTACACCAAATGGTTTTGTGTTGGCATAATGCCTCTAGGTGAGCTAGTTAGGCGGGCTCCACCTACGGCCAATAAAAAACTTCTCTACAACTATTGTGGGCTCCACTTAATCCTAGAGCTTTGGACAAGGGCTCTTCCACTATGTTTGGAACTTGTGTCATCTTTGGTTTCATGCCAAAGGCTCCTCAAAATATCTTTAACCTTGTTATTTGACTTTGGGTTCATAAACCTTTGACTTGGTCTAACTTTTGATCTAGGAGGTATTTTCAGGACATCCATATACCATTGGAAATATCTTTCATATCTTTATCCATATAGGTGGCTTACACCTGCATCTGAGATGATCTGCTACCCAAAATTTTTCGCTAAATCCTTTTCTCCTTTTTGCTATCAAATTGTCATTTTGCTCCATTAGTATGCTCAATGAGACCTTCTTTGACACCTGTATTTCCTCTTTTCTACAATGCACACTTTGTTTTCATAACCTTATTTCCATTAATGAAAACATTTCAACATTACCCTCGTTTGGAATTGAGGGAAAAACAAAAATCAAAACACCTTTTGCAATCTTGTAAGTCTTTTAAGTCCCAGTCCCCCTAAAATTCACACCTCTTTACTGGTTTCTATTGTTGTGGTATCTACTACTGGTGTTGTTGTTGTCCACGATCATTATATGACTCCCCCTTTGTTGTTTGATTTCATCTCCCCCCCTTTGAAATCAATGTCAAAATACACCATTATGCTCCCCCTATCACCATGCTCCATATTTCAACTTTATTTATTCTTCATGTTGAATCTATGGACCTAGAAGCTTCACACTGATAATCTAATAGAGAAATATATTCATTTATTCCTCTTAAAGGAAGAGTTAGTGGAGGAAGGTGAGAGAAACAACTCCCAACGTTTGCTCAAATACTCAAAATATTATATAGGAAGTTTCTTGACGACGATATCAAAAACTTTCTCTTTGGTACGTACATACTCCAGTTTCACATTCTGAGCTGCAACTTACTCTCTGAAGAAATGATACTTGGTGGGAATATGCTTGGTATGGGATTGAAAAACTAGATTCTTTAACATTCTTATAACACTTTTGTTGTAACAAATGATGCGGATCGACTACTTATAGACCACTTGCACATATTGTAAGGTTTTCTTCATCCATAAAAGTTGGGTGCAATAAGAAGTTGCTGCAATATATTTTGCTTTAGCTGTAGATAAGGAAATGGAAGCTTACTCCTTGCTTAACCATGAAACTAGACTTTTTCCAAGAAAGAAAGCACCGCCACTTGTTCTCTTTCTATCATCCACATCACATACCCAATTAGCATTAGAATAAATAGTAAATGAGAAATCTTTACCTCTTGGGTACCAAAGTCCATAGTCTATTGGATCTATGAGATATCTGAGAATTATTTTGGCTGCTAAGACATGGCTTTACCTGGGAGCTTCTTGAAATATTCCAACTATAGCAACAACATGTATGACATCTAGTCTTGTAGCTACCAAGTGTAAAAGGTTGCGAATGATGGATCTATATAAAATATGGTCCACTATTAGAGGTTCACCCATATTGCTAAGATTGCAACCTGTCACCATTGGAGTGCTCACTAAAGGGAATTCTTCCATGACAAATTTCTTCAATATTTCTTTGAGATACCTTCCTTAAGAGATAAAAATTCCTTTAGGGGTTTGTTCAATTTGCAATCCAAGGAAGTAGGAGATCTCTCCAAGCATGAACATCTCAAACTCTTCCTTCATATTAGCTACAAATTCATTGTTCAGGAAACCTAAATTACTTGCAAATATGATATCATCAACATATACTACTACCATAATGAGTTTTCCATCTTTTTCTTTGACATATAACTTATTGTCAGTTGTACCTCTCTTAAATCCACACTTGAGTAGGTAGTTGTCTAGCTTGGAATACCAAGCTCTAGGGGCTTTCTTGAGACCATGCAAAGCCTTCTTAAGTCTACAAACATAATTTGTTTATCTATCAATTGAAAATGATCTGGCTAATGTATATCTACTTCCTCATATACCTCTCCATCGAGAAAATAAGATTTGGCATCCATTTAATAAATTTTGAGCTTCTTAAAGCAAGCATATGCTAAAAAAATTCTTATGATAATGAGCCTTATTGAGAATAACCACTATTGTATGAATTGCCTCTGTCCAAAAAAATTGTTGAACTTTCTTTTATGTCATAATACTTTGGATAACTTCTATGTTGACCTATTTTCTCTCTCAGCAACTGATCCAGGTGGATATTGGTGGCCACCTGCCAAGTCCATCTGGACCCCCACCATTTTCTTACTCAACATTTTCAATTTCCTTAATTATAGCACAACTTACTATTTTTCGCAGTTTTTCGGGTCCTGAACTTCCGGAGCCATTTTGAGGCCCTAAACGACGTTTTTTGGGGAATCCAGGGGCAACATGGGTCCATGCAATGGACCGATGTTTCTCGTTCCAACAATTATAGTGCTCGAATAGATCTTTCTAATGAGCTATTGTACGTGTCAAACGGAGATCGTATACCAAAGTTACGACCCCGGGAAATTGATGTACCAATTTACCCAAAACGGGGCCCACAATTTGGCGT
>APFE031375863.1:129568-176024 GCA_000404065.3 Pinus taeda
GTGGGCAACAAAGTCTGGTTGCATCGACAGAAAGAACGCCTTACCAGAACCCATCATAAGCTCAGACCACTCCAACATGGTCCTTACAGCAGTACCAAGCTTGTGGGGAACAATGCTTTGGAGCACAGCATTCCTCCATTCCTTCACCTGCACCAAGTGTTCAATGTGGACCGTCATCGACCATGCTTCCCACCATTACTGGACACATCAGATAGTGCAGAACAAGTTCAACAGATGGAGGAACTCAACGCAATGGGGACCATTGCTTCCTAAGGGGGGAGGAATGATCCAGATGGATATTGGTGGCCACCTGCCAAGTCCATCTGGACCACCACCATTGTCTTACTCAGCATTTTTAGTTTCCTTAATTATAGCACAACTTACTATTTTTAGCAGTTTTTCGGGTCCTGAACTTCCGGAGCCGTTTTCAGGCCCTAAACGACATTTTTTGGGGAATCCAAGGGCAACATGGGTCCATGCAATGGACCTGTTGCCCGTTCCAACAATGATAGTGCTCGAATAGATCTTTCTAATGAGCTATTGTACACATCAAACAGAGATCGTATGCCAAAGTTACGACCCCGGGAAATTGATGTACCAATTTACCCAAAACAGGGCCCACAATTTGGCGTTTCATCTTCTAAGGGTCAGTTTTGGAATGTGAAGGGTTTTCCATTGTTTCTCAATAATAAATAGGCCTTCGAGCCTCATTGTAACATAGGTTTGGAATAGTTCAGAGACATGTAGCCGCACATCTCTTCTCAGAGATAAGCTACCATCGTCCTAGCTGGTTTATTTCCAATTCTGGTTGTAAGCATATTTCGGTATTTTCCATTAATGAAATAAAGTTTTATTTCCGCTGCATCTCTTTATTTATGGTTATCGCATCTCTATATTTATGGTTATCTCTGTAATCTATTGCGTTCCTGTTTAAATCCGGATCAGCAACACCATTTTGTTGGGGAGTCTTTGCCATGGTAAATTACTTCTTAATTCCATTTGATTTGCAGAAATCATCAAATTCATTTAAAGTGAACTCACCTACATTATTTGACTTTATGCTTTTGATTTTACAATTAGCTTCATTCTCAACCATAGCTTTCAATTCTTTAAACTTATAAAAGGTGTTAGATTCCTTTGTGAAGAATGAAACACATATAATCATGTTGAATTCCTCAATGATTACCATAAAATATAGCTTACTTGTGTTTGATTTCCTTCAATATAGTCCACAAAATTCCATGTGCACCAACTACAATGGTTTTCCTGAAGTGTTTTCCTTTCCCTTGAAAGAAACTTGAGCTTGCTTTCCTAGTTGGAAAGATTTGTAGATAAAATTCTCTAGCTTTGAAAGCCTGAGAAAATTCTCAACTAAATTTTTCTTGCTCAGCTTGATAATCTCATCAAAGTTCAGATGTCCAAGCCTTTTGTGCCACAACTAGCTCTCATTTTTCTTTGATAAGCAACACTTTTATATCTTTTTATTGAGGACATAGACATTATTTTCTATTCTTACAACTTCAAAAACTATTTCTCATGTACCCATCGACTTGATTTGATAACTTTTAGCTTTGAAAACCACATCATATCCTTCATTACACATCTGAGACACACTCAGTAGATTATGCTTTAGACCATCAACATACAAAATGTTCTTAGCTTTACCTTTTCCATTTGAGAGATTGACCACTCAATTTGCAATCATTTTTCCTCGAACATTATTACCAAAGGTTACATTACCTTTTTCAACATGTTTCCAAGTTAGAGACTTGCTTCTATATCTTGTCATTTGCCTAGAATAACCAATGTCCACATATCAATATCTTCCACCATTGTGAGCATAGAAGGAAATGTCACATTGCTCTATTTTCTCTTTCTCTTTCTAGAATTTAGGCTTCTATTCAATTTACTCATTAATTGGCTCTGTCTTCTTTTATTTAAGTCTACAAGTAATTGTTATATGCCCAAAATTTTGGCATTTAAATCATTGCACTTGTTAATTCGGGGGAGAAAAGAAATTATTATACATGGTTCTGCTACTTATCTACTAAAATATTCTCTTGGATCTGAGTTGTCTGTAAGAGAAATTAACCTTGATAATTGTTACTTTGTGGCCATAATTGGTGAATGTAGAACAATATCATGGGAATACATCATTGTATCTAGATGTTTGCCTTCTACGCTGAGAATAATTTTTGGCAGTTCGATTTGCATGGAAAACTTACTCCTTTTGTTGTTATTGTTCTCTTTTCTTAAATTGTGTATTGTCTTCTAGTTGTTATGTGGATCCTTCTATTACTGGGGAAACAAAGGTAATTTCCATTTTACCTTTTAATTCAAATATTGTGTTGGACTCAACATCAAAGCCTAGACTAGTTCGACCTTTAGAAATACATTGATCCTACAATACCTCACTTAAATTTTCAGCCCGTTTACTGAATTTATGATTGAAGTTGAGTTATGTTTTTGTCTTCTCTAACTCTTTTCTTCACAATACAATCTCTCCTTCTAGCTACACACATACTTGAAATTTTTCATTCAACTACTGGTTCAATGTTTCTTGGATTTTCTTTCCTTCTTCTAATTGCAAATGTAATGGCTCAGCAACCTGAACCTTCTCATTCATCATAGATTCCTTCTAAATTTAGTTTTTATTTCTCAACCTCTCTACTCCCTGAAGAGCCGTTACCAGTTCTCGCTCAAGGTTGACTTCTCCCTTTTCATTATCAAAGTTAATAACCTCAACTTGCATATTTTCAATGGATATCAACATGAATTCCTTATGGCTCTCATGATTTCTATCCTCAATTGAGGATTGGCTAAGCTCACTTTCACAGGAGATCTCATCTTGAGCATAGAAACATCTCTTCTTATCATTTTGATCTTTCCTAAACTTTTCTTTAGGATCATAATCTTTTTCCTTATTGTTAGGACACTTTGATGCATAATGAAGAACTTTTCCATAATTAAAACATTTAAAGTGAAAATTACTTTTGTACTTGCCTGATCCTCACTTGAGCCACCTGACAAATTTAGCTTCTTCTTCATTTGATTCACAATGTGTGTCAGCATGCTCATCCTTACACTTTTTTGTGCTTTGAAAGATGATTCTTTGGCTTCATACTTTCCTTTAGAACTCCTCATTTCATAGGCAACGACTATTCCAAGAAGTTTATTTAGAGTGAGAGTGCTCATATTTGGCATTTCCTCAATGGTTGATACCTTGGTATTAAACCTCTTAGGAAGAGATCGTACCACTTTTTGAATTTCCAAACCTTCATTTAGCTTATCATCAAGCCCTCTAATGATGTTCACAACTTCATCAAATCTTTGAAAATACTTTGCAATATCTTCATTGTCATGCATGTTCAGTGATTCAAATTTGATCATAAAACAAAGTTTCACTTTCATTACCATATTTCTTCCTTCATAGCAGTTGCTCATCTTGTCCCATATTTCTTTAGCAGATTTGTAGTCCATCACCTTGAAAAGTTCTAATTAACGTAGAATAGAAAGTAAGGCATGTAGTCCATCACCTTGAAAAGTTTTGATTAAGGTAGAATAGAAAGTAAGGCATGCATTGGTTTAGCATTGCATGTCAATTACAATTTTTGATATTTTATAACCAATGTTGGAGGTTGTTGATATTCTTCTTCCACTGATTGAATGTAGGTCTTCATCCTCAATTTCCAAAACACATAGCTTGTTGCATTGAACATAGATTTATTATTGATAAAACCTCCTTCTTGGTTTTCCATGGTCCTTGATCTTTCTTCCAGCTACTAGATGGATCAAAAGTAACCTTCTCTGATACCAATTTTTGGAAACTGGGACATTACTAAGAGGGGGGGGGTGAATCACTATTGTAAATTTTTTACCAATTAAAAAATTTATTTTACTTACTACACATCATTGAATACTTTAGAAATAACTTAAATAACCATAATAGAGATTAATATCAACAATCACATTGGAACACACAAAAACAGTTAACTTTCAAAATTGTTCTTCAATTCATTGATAGGGCAAGCTAAAACTTACATTTACAAAGTTCTTCCTTCTGCCAACAGGAAGCTACAACTTCCTAGTTTATTAGATATAACTTAACAGAGCTACTAATCCACCTATTCTCCAACACCCATTGGAAGCAGCACTAACCCTTAATCATCAAGATTCAACTTGTTTTGACACTCACTGTTCCATTTTTCATCAATTTTCATACTAGGACCATGAATTCCTTCTCTTCTTTCCTAACAAATAATTGATCCCTGTCACCCCTCAAAAAACACCTACAATAATCTTTTATTACTATGGAAAACAAAAACTCACCATAACAACACCTCGCTACTCTAGAAGCTGTGTCTCAAAATCAATTTGTACATTCTACTTGATTAAGCCTTCTTTTATAGATTTTCTTTTGTTATATTTGGCATTGAATTTGTGCATGAAGTATTTATTTTTTCCTTTTTCATGCTTCTTCTTTCTTCTGGACTGAAACTAACCTTCTCTCCCTTTTCTTCTACTTAAATTGAGTTTTTCTGCTAATTCTAGTAAGTTATAGGTTTTAACAGTGTTCCTTCTAGTTTTAACTACATTTCTATTTTGGCTTAACTACCAAAAATAAATCTTAACTGGTAGTTCCACCTTATTGTCTTTAAGCCCCTTTCTTTTCATCCCTTTACCTTCTTTTCTCCATAGGACTAGTGTCCATGGTCACAACCTAAGCTACTAGGCGTTTATCCCTTTTGAGCCCTATGCAGGGCTTTTCTTTTCCTAATGGCTATGCACCATTGGGCAAACCTCTATGCGACACAACCAAGGAACAATGCTTAGTTTCTTCCAAGAGCCTCTGCAACTCTTTTCAACTACCATGCTAATGATCACTCCTTGTGGCATAAGGCATGGTATGGGCACTTAGCCTATAGCTCCTCATCTCCACTCTTATATTTAATTTTTTCCTTTAAATGTTATGGTATCCCAAGATCTGGGATTGACCCCACTTTCTATTACTGTTGCAGCCCTGTTCCTCCACTAATTCATTGATATTGTGTCCAATTCTAATATCAGAGCTCTCTTTAATCCACTGGAGTCTTGCATCTGGGTTGACGTGTCCATGGGGACTACCTAATACTCTCTCTATTAGTTTTCACTCTACCTTTGTGGCATGGTCCCTTCTACCTGGTGCCACCATAAAATGCATTCAACGAACTCACCAGGGAAATTCCTATGGGATTAATTTTCCTATGGGTCCTCCGGCTGTCCTTTTAATTTGTTGTGGTTGTTGTCAATAGGCCAACATGTCTTGACACCCACTACCTGATAAAATCTCTTGTGCACAATTTTAAATCTTCCGAGCTAATTCCATCAAGATGACACCACCATGACATAAGTGTTCCCATGTGTTATCCTCTTAGTGGTGACACATGTCACATAGAAAAAGGGTCACTTCGGTGCCCAAAAATTATTGAATCTTCTTGCCACGTGAACACCTCCTATTGGCTCATGCTAACATTATTCTTTGTTGTCATTCAAGCCAATCATGAGAAAAAAAAATTCTTCCTGGAGGAGAGAAAAAGGGTCCTTCAAGGCCTTGTTTTGTGACCATTTCCTCTATTATTTCACTTTTTTGAAAATCATTGGGTTAAAGCCTTTCATCTTTCGCACCACTCCTGAGTGAATTGTGGTTTTGTGAAGGGTTCCCCCGGAGTATCTCTCCGTCATTGATTTGTGTGATCAACTACATTGGAAGTTGCTTATGAGACAACAGATCCCATCTAATGGACTATCTCTAATTCCCCCCAGAAATTTTCCACATGCCAGACATTTTCTTCCTGGTCCATCCTTTTATGCGCCAAAGGGCTTTTCATGGGGGTAATTCCTCTGGGCCAACCTATCAGGCGAACTTGACCTCTAGCCAACAAAAAACTTCTTCATCACTATTGTGTCCTCCCGTTAAGCCCAAATGTTTGCATAAAGGCTTTACCACTAGGTTTGGCACTTGTGCCATCATTAGTTGTGCACCAAAGGCTCCTCTAAACAGCTTTAACTCTATTATTTGACTTTGGGGTAATAGCACTTTGACTTGCTCTATCTTTTGATCTAGGAGGTATTTTCTGTACTTCCTTACACCATTGGAAATCTATTTCAAATCTCTATCCATTTGGGTGGCATACACTTACATGTGACATGATATTCCCTTCCCAAAATTGTCTCCAAATCCTATGCTGCTTTTTTCTACCACTTTGTCATGTTGCTCCATCAGTCTTCTCCCTGAGACCTTCTTTGACACCTGTGTTTCCTCTTGTCTACAATGAACACTTTATTTTCATCAGTCTACTACCATGAATGAAAAATATTTCAATATGGTATATACTAGAAAATCATTATTTGGATATACAATATTTAATAATGGAGTGCCTGTTAATAAAACCTTAAAATTCTAAAAGGCTTCCTCACAATTAGAGGCCCATTCAAATGTAACACCTTACCTCTGCAATGAGTGATGGGATGGAAATCCTACAAAATCATTTAGCCAATCTTCTGTAATAACTGGCTAGGTCCATAATATACATCATTTCCATAAAAGTCTTTGGTGTTTTCCATTCCATTATGGCCTTAATCTTTCTTGGGTCTAAAACTATCCCATCCTCCAAAATAATATGTCCTAAATAATGAATCTACTTTTGATAGAAAAACACTTACTAATCTTACCATACAACTAGTGTTCCCATAGTACTTATAAAACTAACCTTAAAGTTATCGTGTGCTCCTCTTATTATTAATAACACACCAATATATCATCTAGAAAAACAATAATGAACTTTTAAAGAATTTGTGGAAAAAACTATTTTCAATTTTTTGTTAAAAACCAACGTTTCGAACTAGCTTAGTGAGTCCATCATCAGGGAAATGTGATCCTTATTGTAAATAATCAACTTATCCAAATATTCTCAGAAGACACGGTCCACCAAACACATGAAAACAGCTAGTGCATTGGTTAATGCAAAAGGAACGACCATGAACTCATAATGTCTACAATGAGTTTCAAAAGTTTTCTTACTAATATATTCCTTCTTAAATTGTAATTGGTGATATCTTGACCTCAAGTCAATCTTGGAAAACACCTTAGCTCCTTAAATATGATAAAATAGATCATCTATCCTCAACAATGGATATTTATTCTTTATAGTGATTTTATTCAATTGTTGAAAATCCACAAATTTTCACAAGGTTCCATATTTTTCCTTAACAAATAGGGTTGGAGCACCCCATTGTGATAGATTGGGTTGTATGTACCCCTTCCTCAATAATTCCTCCAATTACATATGTAGTTCTCTGAGCTTTGTAGTACTCACCATGTAAGGTCTATTAGATACTAGAGCATCTACAGGTACCAAATCAATGGATAAATCTATATCCCTACTCAGAGGTAATTTGGATATTTTAGAAAAGAAATCAACCTATTGATCTCTATTTCGTTCCTCTAGATGAACTGCTAAAATTGGACATCCTTTCCTAAAATTCTTCCTTAAATACATAGTTAATATCACTCTTATAGATATCGTTCTAAGAAATCCATAGACCTACCTCTGCTGACCTTCATCCTTAATACAGGTAAAATATTTATTATAACAATTCAAAATTGCATGATGATTCTCGATCATACAATCCAAAAGAAATTACATTAAGTTCATCTTTAGTACTCAATTTGTTGAAATCAATTGGACTTCCTTTTACTAATTTTGTAACTCTTCTTATCCAAATTCTTCAGTTCCTTGATTTTTTCCCACCATAGGTGAGCCTTTCCTTTAAAATGGGATATAGAAATTCAAGCTTCCCTATTTGAAGAATAATTAAACCGCTACAAATACCTTCTTCGCCCTTTTTGAGTTTTTTGTTAAAAATGTGAGGCTTATTATTTTTCAACGATTCCTGCAAGCTATCGTTGAGGTAGTATAACTATTTATTTTGGGTTGTTAATGTCTCGAATATCTCTTGTTTCCTTGATTCTCATGGTTTCTCTTATGATGCAAGAGAATTAGAGCTTCCAAGTCATCAAGCTTTTTGGAGACAAAGTTGCAAACCAAGTCTTAACATTGAAAAGGAATTTTATTTCCTTATTGTAAAAAAATCTAATTTCTTTATTTATTAAAGAATTATATATAGAGATAAGATTTAGTAGATAATATTTTTAAGAAGAAAATATTCCTTTTAAGGCAAGAAAAAATTAGGAAGTAAATCATGACAGGTTGTAGGAGAAACAATATTGGTAGCAATTAGCAAGTTGTTAGGATAAGAAAAAGTTTAGAAATCTTAGAAACTATTGGGGATGCTTTTAGGACTTATAAAAACTATAGATAGACAAATTTCAATAGGAAAAAATGAATCTACCTTGAAAAACATGAGTTATTTGTGGATTGATTTATGGATCTAGGGAAATTTATTTTGTTTGTATATTTTATTATAAATATTGTAAGCCTAAGGGGAAAACCAATGACCAAATGAATGTGTAATCAGGCTCATAGAGAGAAACAAATGGTTTTGAGTATTTTTGTATGTATAGGTTTTGTAAATGAAATGAAGTTTCTATGTGCATGATATTTAAATAATTCTTAAAATTTGGAATTGGTAGAATTAAGTTCTTATGTGTGTCAATTGGGCAGATAAATCTTAATGAAGATTTGATGAAAATAAATTTACTACATGTGTTAAGTGGTGGAAGGTGGTATTAGTTTATAAAGAATAATTATTCAATATGCTTAATGGAAAGAAATATAATGGGTGCTCATGAATTACATTTTTATATTGAGTGTGAGTGATGAATGCTTCAATAAATGTTGTGTAATGAATGTAAATGCATAGAAGTATATAGACTATATTCATGAAATTGGTGTCAGGTTAGATTTTGTTGCATCAAAGTGGTATCAGAGTAGGAGATATGGAGACAACAAAAGACTTTTGTATAACATTATGGAAAAAAATTTAGAATAAGATTAAGATAGTGACAGGGAATTGAGTTTGGTTTTTTTTTTTATAATTTGAGGATACTGATGATAGGTAGCAGAAAATGATATGAGAATTTTGAAAAGGAATTTTGATAGCTAGTGCATTTGTGATGGAGGAAAAAGAGTGACTACAGAATCTTGAAGAGCAAGGAGTCCTCGAAAGGGGCTCTAGAGGAGGGGGCCAAGAAAGCCTAGTAGTCCAAGATTAGAGGAGATAGCTTGGTGAGGCTTGTGTAGTAGGAAGGAGACCTATTATTATAAAGGTTACTTGCATCTCATAGTGGGTAGAGAAAATCTCATAGAGGAAGAGGAGAAGATGAAGATGACTACGGGAAGTCATTTAGAGGATTCAAAGGGAAGACACAAAGATGCCAAAGCAGTTGTCGTAAGGAAAATGAGTGATGAAGAGTTTGAGAAGGAGCTCATTGAGGTAAAGGAATGGTTAAATTTGCTTGTAGAGTTGCTACAACAATATGGGGAGAACTATGGAAGTGGGTGGATTATGAGGAATAGGGTAAAATGGCCTATTGAGAAGTTATTTGCAAGAAATATTATGCAAAAGAAAGACACAAGTTTAAAGAAGAACTTAGAGGAGTTGAGTATGACAAGGTAGTTCAGATATGTGAACCTAATAAAGGATAAAATATTGGAAAGGATGGTGATGATGCTGATGGATATTTGATGGTTTTATTGATGGTTTGTTTATGGTTGTAGTTGTTATTGTACATGATGGACAACCTTTTGAAATTGTCATGAAGAAAGAGGAAGATAGAGGAGAAGAAAGTTCAAATTTTTTTCTTAGTAGAGAGGAGGAGAATACTTGAATGGGATGCTCATAAGGAATGATGAGCCAAAGGTAGAGAGACCTTTTAGTCTTCACACTAATTGTGTGCATCTAGGTGCACCATAAGTGATTATTAGTTTTCAAACTAATGCAAGTGGAATAGAAAATGAGAGTTAACAATTTGCAAAAGTTGTTTTGAACAAGGATGCAGTAAAGTCAAAGGAGGAAGAGTTTGCTAGTAGCATTGGGACAAATCTCAATCAGAAAATTGAAGTGAGACAAAAAGTTCGAAAAGAAACTTTACAAGTGTGGAAGGAGGCTGAAAATATGTTTGGATGGTAGTATATTTTATTTTGAAAATTTTCACTTGAAATAGTGAGCAGCATCATGGTGAAAACAATTGGTTTGCAACAAGGAAGACAAAAGAATAATTATAGTGGGATTCAAGATGCAACAATAGTAGTACAAAAACATGACAAATCCAATGATCAACAATTAAACTATGTATGGGATATAGCAAGACGTCAGCAACAACAACTCATGGTTAGGGGACCATGGAATTTTTCTATCTACGGTGTCTAATGCATGGGCATTAGAGCTTCCAAGTCAACAAGATTTTTGGAGACGAAACTCCAAACTAGATTGTAACATTGAAAAGGAATTTTATTTCCTTATGATACATAATTTTAGTTTCGTTATTTCTTAAAGAGATATAGATAGAGATAATATTTAGTAGATAACAATTTAAGAAGAAAATATTCCTTTTAAGGCATGAAAAATTTAGGAAATAAATCATGAGGGGTTGTAGGAGAAAAAAATCTTGGTATCAATTCTCAAGTTGTTGGGATAAGAAGAAGTTTAGAGGTATTATAAAGTATTGGGGGTGATTTTAGGATTTAGAAAAGCTATAGATAGGCAAGATGTTCTCAATAATGAAAAAACGAGTCTACCTTGAAAATCATGAGTGATTTGTGGATATATTTATGGATCTAGGGAAATTTATTTTGTTTGTATATGTTATTATAAGTATTGTAATAATACCGGGAAAAAATGGCCAAATGAATGTACAATCGTGCTCATAGAGAGAAACAAATGTTTTTCAGTATTTTTGTATGTATAGGTTTTGTGAATGAAATGAAGTTTCATATCTTCTCTATATGAAGTTTCTATGCACATGATCTTCAAAGATTTCTTAAAATTTGGAATTGGTAGAATTAAGTGCTTATGTGTATGAATTGGGTAGATAAATCTTATTGAATATTTGGTGAAAATAAATTTACTTCATGTGTTAAATGGTGGAGGGTGGTATTATTTTATGAATAATAATTATTCAATATGCTTAATGAAAAGAAAAAGAATGGGTACTCATGAATTATATTTTTATATTGAGTGTGTATGATGAATTGCTCAGGAAATGTTGTGAAATGAATGTAAATGCACATGTGTATAGAGTGGATTCACGAAATTGGTGCTAGGGTATATTTTGTTGCATCAACTTACCTTCTAGATATGTACACTTCTTCAAGGAAATTAATTCTAATACTTATTCAAATCAAAATTTGATAGTTGTCAATATGTCCTTCTCATCAATAGCTTTACATAGAATGTTTACTTACAAAATTCTAACACTTGAGTAGGAATTTATGCCCTGCAAAAGCTCTGACTGAGTTAAACTTCCTCTTTTCAAGATTCAACCTCCTCAACTTTTTGGGATTTCATAACACCAAATCCAATTTCTATCTAGCCATTCATATTATGCTCAAAATTCCATATCTTTTTACTATTCATGGATCAAAATTTTGACTTTTGGATGCTTATATATGCTCCTACAAATTTGTTCTACCCTTCCTCCTATAATACCAGTTGTTATAGAGTGAAAATTTTCATTAAGTTACCAAGATTACACTTAATATTTATTACTGTACTCACTACGTTCTCATTGAAAACTCATGACTTGAGGAACCTTGCCAACATATATAAGCCCACTCTTTCTCAACTTCCATGTCAATAGAAGTGCACCCCAAAGGGTTTGTCATATACTCTCAACATTAACTTTAATGAAAATATACAAAGTAAAATTTATAAGAATTGGATCCTCTACATAACCTCCTGCCTCACGACACTCACTCACTCATGAACTATTTATCTATAGTTTGCAAAATATATATAGCCAGATATACATACATATATATAACAACAAATTCATGTATTGTGTATAATATATCAAAATTTAATTTATAATATCATATATGTGTGTGTGTGTTTGTGGATATGTCCATAACATTATGCAACCATATATATATAAACATATATCAATCTTACACCTACCAATGATGACTCGTAGTTACTATTGACATTATGGTTCCATAAATACATGTGCCCTATGACATAAAAAATTCAAGCCCTAAAACATATCTAACTCCATCGATTTATATATATGACATGATGTGCAAACGAAAAAAATATATGATTATAATATATTTCACTAGCATATAATACATACACCTCAAGGAAACTTAGCCCCCATGTGGCATGTTTTCCCATGCATTTTCGCACCATGGTGGCCCACAAATAGCTCATGCTTGGGGTCCACCAAGCTAATCAATGTCCCACATTTAATTAAATGATCAACTATGCACATTCACTATAGGGGAATCCTATGACATAATTGAAAGGAGGGGTTTCTCTATTTCAGTTATGTCTCCTGATTCGAACCCCTCCATCCAATGGCCAATGTTCAATAAACTAAATCAGCATATAGGGTGGGAGTTAACCCATGAAATTGTCTGTGGGGGGGGGGGGGTGCGGGCGTCCTCATTTATAGTTGCACCTCCCCTTAGAACATTACCTATCCATTCACATTCCGACCACCGATGTCAATGTTCCACCTCGTAGCAATCACCATAGCTTGACTCAACTCCATCTTCATGATCGATGTTCAGGATTATCCTCAAAATCATTGTGCCATAAATCCACATTAACCTCCTCGACACTATGGGTTCTAACCTTATGTTCTACCACCATAGCCCAATCTACAAAACCTAGTCAACCATCCTTCATGGACTCACATGACTCTACTTATAGAATATATATCTATATCTATCTATATATCTATATATATATATATATATATATATATATATATATATATATATATATATATATATATATATTATATATATATATATATATATATATTATATATATATAATATATATATGCTCAAATACAATTTCAATATCACCTTATATTCGACCTTTCAATTGATTATAGATATACTCATGCATTTTATTTGATATTCCTTACATATGTATGTGTGTGTGTATTAACTTCTTAGTTAATATTGAAATAATTTTAAATCATTATCATGAATGTGAAATTGTTATCTTATGGTTTTAAGAATGGTTAGCACTACAACAATTAGGAATGCAGGGTTCAAAATATTTGTTGGAGCTTTTTCTCTGTCGAATAATGGGCTGGTGAATCTGTTAATGTAGGTCTAGGAAACTATGGTGAATGAGGGTTTGTAGGGCCTCAAAACACCTCCCTTTAATGCAACCCTTTACAAGTTTTTGTTGCAAAATAAACTCAAATGCATGGAGGAAGTTTACCAGCAATGTGATATAGATCTAGAGAATTTCTCGATCCTAGAGAAACCAAACTCAAGGGGATCCTTTTGCTTACAGGTTAAAAGCATATATATTCTCTCTTTTCTTATGATTACAATATAATAGAAGGTTCACATTCCTCACGGATGTTTTGAGTCATTCATGAAGGACGAAAACTTCAAGATCAAAAGCCCTATTGGGTGCCACCTTTTGATGTTTATTTTAGTCAAATAACCTATATTTTTCCTCCATTTTCCTTCATGTTGTAGCGGCTACAACACCCTCCAAAATTTTGGATTACACTCAAATTTTAGAGCCTTCCTTGGTCTTTCCCTTTATTGTTGCAAACACTTGAGCTCATTTCATGAGCTTTCTTAGAGTCTTTTCACCCCTTTTGCTCGTTTGATCAATTGTCGTCTTTTGGCATGTTTAACTCTTTTACCACACTTGCAAACCTTTTATGGTGGCTTCGAAGGTTTATATTTTTATATTCAAGTTTTTCTAGCTATGTAAAAACCCGTCACACTCATACACATAGTTTTAAGCACTATTGCACAAGTGTTGTCACGATCGTCCTAAAGTCTAACTCAATTCTCACTCTTGCTGCTTCTTGTTATGAGACAGCCTCAGAGAGGGTAGTGCTTTGTCCTATTGTTTCAATGGTCTATGTTGTTCTATCATCAAAGTACGTTAAGTTTCTGATCATAAAGTTCAAGTTCTACACAATTCCACCTTCCTCCTGTGCTAAGCCATTTCTCTTAAAATCATCCTGACCAGGCAACTTAATGGACCCCAACTGAAGTGTGTACTACATGGTATCAGCCCTCAGTGATGCAACCTTGCTACCTGGAACTGTGTAGTGTGAAGTCATTTCCCCTAGGGTAGTTGCATTGTGCAATTCTAGAGTTGAGAAGCCTCCCTTCATCACCAAAATTGTGCAGTAACTCCTCCTAGCCTGACTTGAACTGTGCACTTCACAATATCAATCCTCAAGCTTCTCCCCTTGCCTAATAGAACCCTGAATTATGTAGAGAGCCCAACCATCCTTGCCTCCTAGAACTGTGAAAAAGTTTCCCCCAGTGTCCTCCCTCATCTAGAGCTCACTAACCTCATGAACTGAATAGATCTATCCTTCATGTCTCTCTATTGCCCAGTCTTCCTTGCCTCTAAAAATGGTGTAGATTTGTCTCCCAGGGTCCCATCCTAGATTAGCCACTGATTGAACCAACTACATAATCCTATCTCCTAGTGGCCCCTATGCAATTTTTCCCCTCAGTAAGGAATGTGCTTAGAAGTTCCTTAGCCAAGCATCAACTACACCATGCACAGTCGTATTGACCAAACTCTCTCCCTATCACCTAAAACTACACGATGCGCAGTTATTGGCCCTCTTTCCAGCCTGTCACCTATTTTAGGCTCAGTCCATGGACAACAATGCATCATCTTAGACTAGGAATTTTTTAATTGATGTCATCCCATCATGAGTGAATTGCAAGAACATGTACACTATTATATCATGGAAATAAGATGAAAATGTAGAAGAAGGAGGAAACATGCTTGAAGAGTCACCTATAATTGGCTGGAAAAATAAACCTATCAAGAGAAAGAAAATGGAGCACAAGTACATAACCACCTCTCAAGACCAAATATCATTAAAAACCTCACATCATCAAGCTATGTGGAGGAGAAGATAAATCACATCCAAGAGCACTTTTATCACTCACGACAATAATGCCTTGAGATTTCCACCTCAGCAAGCCAGTCCATGTCAACAGTGTCATTTCAACTCATGTCATGAGTTGTCAAAGGCCACATCGATACTATGATCCATGTTTATTGTAAATCAAATGTAATATAAAGTGGAAGTCTAAAGAACACACATGAATATGAAGAGTCATGACAGTTGATAATTAATAGGAAGTTGAATAGTTGTAAGGGTAGTCAAAGAGCCACAAGGGTCAATCATTACCCCTTGGTTATATATACCCCCTCATTGTTTAAGCAAAGGTTGTTTTACCTTGGCTCCTCCCACAAAGAATAGAGAGTTTAGCTAGTTATTTGAGAAGAAAGGAGTGGCTCCAATGTCCGACTACTGGGGCTAGTGTTGTACAATGTAAATATGTGTCTTAGAACCTTTGCTTGATTACAAAAGCCTCTTTAGGCCAGCAAGTTTCCATGCATGACTTATGGATGTTTTAGGACTATTCTATGAGCATTTATATTTCATATTTGTTTTCATGTGTACTAAGATAGTTGGACTATTTTAGTTGTTTTAGTGCTTATCTTGTTGGGAATGTGTTGTAACGGTTTTCACTGTTGTCTCATCCTTATGGACTATTCCATGGGATATTAGACATACCTTTCCTTACTTATGAGTTATAATAACCGTTGCATCCACTATGGACTACTCCATTGGATGGTAGATGGATCTTTTCCTGGTAATTGATTGCAATGACTGTCTCATCTGTCATGGACTATTCCACTAGATGTTGGATGTGATTTTTTTGTTTCATGTGTGTCTCTTCCTAGGTGGTACTATTACATTTCACTTAAAGGCTCACCTCTCTTCGCCTCATTTGCAGTAAGCAAACCTAGACACAGTTGTGTTTCACACTCACCAGACACACTCACCTTGTTGTTTGAAGAATCCATTACATTACTCTCTCGTGTTGATAGCTAGAGCCAAGGAAAACATTTAAGTATTTGGAAACTGTGCCATTATATTGAATGACACTCCTACACTGAACATTGTGAGTTCTAATTGGGACTTCATACTGTAGAGGTCCCCGGAATGTTGGTGGGTCCAACACCATCAACATTTCTGGTGCTATATGGAGGGCAGCCAATATTATATTGTTGATTGTCCCACCAAACCCACTCATACATATTCTAGTCAAGGAAGTAAGATTCACTCCCCATCCCCGACTCATAACCCTAAAGTTGGTAATTCCTCACTACCCAGGCCTGAATGTGAACTCCCATCGCATCAGATTTTGGGTCTCCACCCCGTCAGCTGTAAAAGTTGTTGGAATTATTCCGAGAGTAGTCACTCTTTCATGTTATCAAAAAAAGAGAAAAGCCACCCCCACAGGAGTAGTGGTCTCCTCTATTTAAGAAGTGATCCTCGCCACTTTTGAAGAACTAAAGGAGGTTGTTGAATAGAAATAGGAGCCACTCTTTCATGAAGGAGAAGGAGGTATTCCGTTTCTCTCAGGTTCAAACTTCAGTGAAGGAGGTAGAGACGGAGGAAAATAAGGAGAAAAAGAGGAAGGAGAACCAAAAGATTCAGAAGAGGAAGAGGAGGACGACGAAGAAGATGACATGGAATAACAAAATTTGGATTGGATAACTCAGGGCCCATTGGCACTTTGGAGTGTCCTGCATAAGATGCCAAGACACGTGGAGAAGCTCTTAATGAAATATGACCCTGACAAGACAGTGAAGGCGTAAGATCACTTCGAAAATTTTTACCTACATCTGCAAACACTTGAGGTACATTATGATGACATTGCATGTAGATTTTTTCCATGTACCTTGGATGGTAGAACAAATGTATGGTACCACAACCTTCCTCCAAACTCCATTTAGAATTAGATAGTATTCAAAAGCATCTTTCATGAGAAATTTTCTAAAGATAAGACCCTTGCCCTATTACTGAAGGAGTTGGGTAGTCTCAAGATGGAGTAGAAAGAAAAGGTAAAATATTTCAATAAGAGTTTCAACCATATTTTGAACAAATTTTCAGATGACAAGAAACCTCATGACTCCATCACCATCGACTGCTACACTTCTACCTTATGAACTAGTGTTGTGTAGTTCGTCCAGCAAACTGTGAAACCAACTCTAATAGAAAAATATGAAGAGGCTATTGTCGTAGAGAAGGACCTACACGTTATTGGAGTCATCATAGATGATGAACCCACCAATGACTCCAATGACACTAGTAATAGGTCTTAGACCTTTATGAGCAAGGCCAAAGAAAAGGAATCAGACAATATTGAAAGACTTAATCGTCTCATCAAGTCCTTGACCACCAAAATGGCTAAACTCAAATAGAGGACAAGCAAGACCACCTTGAGTAGCAGGCCCCTAGGTACCCACCAAAGAAGAATACAGATTCCAGCAGCAGCAGTAATCAACTAGCAAGATCTCCATAGAGTTCCAATATGGTTCTAAAAATTGACAAAATTGGCATAAATACATACTGTAGGTTCCACCATGAGCATCATTCAGAAATGGTGTGCCCAAAATGGAACCAAGGAATGAGTAGTATTGATGCACATATTATTGAAAAAGTCATGGTTGATAAACATCTTGAGCCTAATGATGAAGACAAAGAAGCTACTGCAACTGATGAAGCTCCAAGCACTAGGCATGTGGTAAACATGTATCATCATGTTCTTGTAGCCTAGAAAAACATTGTCAATAAAGAGCCTCAGAGTGATGGTCTGGCCCAAAAGTAGGATAACCGATACAACTTGAGAGGTCAGGGGTTAACCACTACGATTAAGGTGCTAAAACAAAAATTTAGTAAAAAATTGTTAAGAAAAATGACAGCTCTAGTTAAATCAACATAGAACACTCAAAGCAAGTCTAGCAAGATAGTCCCAAAGAAAAGTGTTTCGACTAGCAATAAAAACAAAACCATTCCACCAAAAACCATAAACATAATTCCACCCCCAGACACCTCAGTGAGTCTTCTCACAATAGAATACAACATTGTAGAAGACATGAAGAAGGTTCGTGTGAACATCTCTCTATTTCAACTCACAAAAATCATGAACTAGTGAGACATTATTCTTTGAGCACTTGGGAAAACTTCTACTAGTGATGCTACCTTTTCAGATGATGGATCTAGTAAGTCTGTTAATACTCCCACATTTGTGCTAAATGCAATACACTTGGAGGAAAAATCACTCTACCCACCATTCTTGTTATCATTTGAAATGTTTAACTTCAATGCACACAATTTCTTGGTTGATTTCAGTGCATCGATTAATGTCATGCCACTCTCCATGGATAAGACTATTAATGCTCAATTGAGTAAGACAAATGCACAAATCATCCAACTAGACAAAAGTTGTGTTTTAGCTGTGGAGTATAGAAGAAGTTATGTTTTTGTTGATCATTTTGTCATCTTTTCTTTAGAACTCGTAATATCTTTGTATCATGAACTAGGTAGATAATGGGAAATTATGACAAAAATCTATAGGATTCATATGCGACACGAAAGTGCTAATAATTGCCATTTTTATGTAGAAAAAGGGAAAAACTAAAGATTGTTGTTCCAAAGAAAAAGACAGGGCCAAGTTAACCGCTGTCCCTTTGGTGGGGGACCATATACAAACAAGGTGATCTAAATTAAAACATCTCAGCCAAGGAAAGGAAAAGGAGATATCGACTCAGCGCAAGAAAACAACCGAATAACTGAGGATTAACAGTTTGGCAAATCCCTCAGGATCCCTTGATCCTGAGGGATTGTTGCTTTAACTATTTTCACCTCCTTGATATCTCCGTTGTAGCTGTTATAAATAGGGGTAGCATTGCTAGCCCAGGGGGAGGATCCGCTATTAATTTTTATGTAACTGTGCTCTGTATTAAAAATTTGATCATCGACTCTTGTTGGGAGGTGATCCATTGTAACTCTGTTTAATGCTTTAATATAAATTTGGTTGTTGCTTCATCTGTGATCCTGGAATAACCTCAAGCGGTGTATCCCTGGAGGCTAAGGGCTCGGCCCTGGTGGAACACTTGCTCCTATATCATTACTTTTAGTTCATGTGTGGTTTTCATTTTCAGCTGTGTTTGGTAATGTGATGTGCTTTGTCATTTTAAATCACAATTTTGTTATATTGGGTTTATGTTAGATTAAGTGATATCATTCTCTATGATAGGGATGTTGTGTCATTTATTCTAACTCTGTAACGCATTGTTGTTCCCTTAATTGCTGATATAATATTACTGCTCTTTACAGAATGTTGTTGTCGTTCAATTACAGGGTAACTGTGCTATAACAACTATTAATTGGTATTATTGTATTCACCTAAGAGATTACATTTAATTGCGATTGTTGATTCAATTAACATTGTTGTTCCATTACGAATTACAATTGTGCTCTTTATAACTAAGATTGATATTTGTATTACCAAGATCAGATTACTGTTTCTTTTGATGCTAAGGTGTGTCGTGTGTTAAGCTTATTGTACATCTACATTTGGTTCTAAAGTGTTGTTTCATATTTCATTAATTAGTTGCCCTTTTATTCTCTTATGTTGTCTAATTTATTCTTAAGGAAAAGACTGCCATCTATAGGATATGATTGTTGCATTTACTCCCATAGATTAAGGTGTTGTTGCTCATAAGAATTAGTTGTTATTCCATTTCTCAGTTGTTGTTCCATTTCTTATTTGTTGTTCCATTTCTTGTTATTTGCGTTATCATTGCTTTGGTGTGCAGAACGATCTGAAACAATAGTGGGCATTGACATTTGTTGTCTAGGCCCTAGATTGATGATATGTTCCCTGATTCTCTTTAGTTACATTAGTTTACAAAGGGATGGGTTACTGTTACTAGACCCTTGACTGACGAATTTCTTATTTTTATGAGTGCATGGTTTAGGCTTCAGAGTGCTTTGCTATAAGTAGATCTTGTTTTAAGCATCCACTTATTCTAGTATTCTGAGCACTATACTACTAGCATTACTCTGACAAATGACCACCTCAAACTGCGTACACTCTTTGAAATAACAAATCATTCCTAGATTGACAAGTTAATGTGAGGTAATTAGAGGTGAAAAAGACCCTTTTTACGGCTCGAAATTTTGGCACCGTTGCCGAGGAAGAGTGTAGCCATTTGTCCCTTTTCAAAGTAGCGTAAGAGCCTGCTAGGAAAGAATTGGGTTTTAAAGACAGAAGGTAAGAACCTACATGTGGAGTATGTAATAGCCATGCTCCTTTGCCCTCTTTCCTGTAGATTTGTTGTTGTTTTGTTTGGGTAGAAATTAGCAGTTGATTTGTGTGCACGACTAAGCAGAAAAGCCAGAAAAGAATCCTAAAAATCTACCCAAGCCTGATAAAGCTAAGGGGCTAGTAACCCTTGGCCAACAAACATTTATAGATGAAATATCTAAGAAAGTAGAATCTCAGCCTTTAGTAGGACCTGCGAAAGTTATTTCCAGACATCCTACTAGTTCCCTTCAGGCCACAGGATCACCATCTGTAGCCTTTGCTGAGGTGCATAGTCAAACCGAAGAGCAATATTTTCAAGAGATTGAAAATTCTAGCCCAAAATCATTGCAAGAAGGGAATCTCAGCAACCTTTGTGAAGGAAGATGAGAGACAGGAGAAACCAAGGGACCAAGGTCTCCTCTTGGGATAATTCAGCCATTAAGCAGCCCAGATAAGGGAAGTGCTGCAAAAATCATTTATAACGAAGTAGAAGAAACTAAATCCCCCCAGACATCAGGCACTCTTGTCATCCCAGATAAAGGAAGTGTTTTTAAGGCCATTCCTATTAGAGCCATTCCCCCTCGATAACCTAGGAATACCCTCCTAGACATCCTAGAAGGTTTTTGACATATATTTGATCAAATGGCCCAAAACTAGCCAAACACCCAACCCTATACACTACAATACCCCATCGTGGATATTGCAGCTAATGCACCCATGAAATCAATTCCTCTTTAGCATATCCCTACATTTCATGGCCTTACATCAGAGGATCCGGATGCATTCCTATTTGAATTTGATGTGTTGTGTAGAGGATATGACTATACCACCGACCCTCAGAAACTGAAATTATTTCCCTCTACATTAAAAGGGGCTGCTTTAAGATGGTTTATGGGATTAGGTGGTGGTGTTGTAAATAACTAGGACCAAATGAAAGAGTCCTTTCTAAAAAAATATCAGGACTATTGCAGGTCGAGAGAGTTAAAAGATGAGATATTTCAAATGGTAGTTAGACCAAATGAAATGTTAGAAGAGTATGTCGAACGTTTCCAATATAATATTCAAATATCTCCTTATGCATCATTACCCTTACCTGATAATGTGTTGAAAACAACATTAATTAGGTGAATGAAGGAACAATGGATTGAAACATTGAATATTATGGGAAAAGGAGACACTTATCAGGAAAATTTTGCCAACATTATTGATCTATGTATCAGGCGCTCGAGAGGCAGCGCAAGACTAAAACCAGTAGAACATGATTGGTTTGTAAGAGATAATAGAATTTCAACAGAAGGAGTAACTCATGTAGAAATTGGAAATTTATTAGAAAATTTTAAAACTGATATATTGGGGACACTAACAACACAACTTGATATCATGCGGGCCAAACGAAAGCAAGCAGAAGTAGAACAGAATCTGATAATCTTCTATCTGAGATGCAGGAAGAAACACAGCCATAACGAGTGTCCATTAGATGCAATCCAAGTTTGTGCCATTTGTACAAAAGAACACTCTATAGAAAGTTGTCCCTCAGTTCCTGGATTGAAGGCAGTATACAAGGAAGCAAATGAAGAACCAGAATCGGTGTATCTACTCAATCAACGCTGTCAATGGCAGTCATGACAATCAGGTATGTTTTCAGACCTAGCTTCTTCTTTTCAGCCTCCACAATATCATGCTCAACCATATAGTACAATGTGGCTAAATTAACCTCCCTTCCTGAATTGGCCACAACAGTCATTTCCTTCATCATCTCCATGGTCGAATCAAGTGAGTCCACCCAATTGGCCAAATTTTTCTTATACCCCTCCATATTGGCAAAATAATGCTTATCCAACACAATGGATCCCTCCTACTTCACAGAGTCAAGTATGGTAGACAAATTGGCAAAGCCCGATGAATAAGCTACTAGGAACCATCCGGCTCCCTCAACCTACACTACCAGCCTTACAACAAAACCCCCAGTCTAACTTAAGACTGCAACTCCCAATGCAACCCAACCCGAATCCAAATAACAGACCGGTCCAATCTATTCAAATAATTGAAACACCAGAAATAGAAACTGATCTAAGGGAATGTAATGACCTTCAACTAAGATCTAGGCATATTATCAAAACCGAGGGAGATAAGACACCTCAAATTGAAAATCAGCTACCTATAAAACAACTGTCACAAGAAGAGGATGTGACTAGACAACAAATTCATAATCAAGAAACCACATCCTCTCCCCCATTCCTAGAACGATTAATTATACCTCAACTTATACAATATCCTGATTTTGACATTCTGCGAGAATTAAAAGATATGTACATAAAAATTCCACTCCTCCAAGCCATTCAAGGCATTTCGATATATGTAAAGACTATCAAAGAATTCCAAGTAGTTGGTACTCCAAGGAGGAAAATAACAAATAATCCAAAATTCCAAGTTGTTGGTACTCTGTCTGACTTATTATCAAAAAAGGAAACACCCATTAAATACAAAGACCTAGGAAATCCAATAGTAACCGTACAAATCTTTGGTCAAACCTTCTCAAATGCCTTAGTTGATCTACGAGTTTCAATTAATATATTAACAACCACCACTTTCCAAAAACTGGGCATTACATCAATAGAACCAACCTTTACTTTACTAGAATTGGCTGACCACTCTATGGTTAGGCCAGAAGGCACCCTACATGATTTCATGGTATCTGTTGAGTCCTGGGAGTACCCGGCTGATTTTTTCATCATAAACCCTAAAAACTAACTTGATGGACATCCATTGATCTTAGGCAGACCTTGGCTTGCAACTGTCGATGCTTATATTGGCTCGACAAGGCAATATGACCATAACCAGAGGGGCAAATATTAAGAACCTAGCCTTATATCCTCCAACGCAGCCAAGTGTCACAATAATGAAAACTAATAAGCATCCTATATTATACCTCACTTAGAATATTAGATCTCCATTAACTATACAAGAGGCCCTAAATTTCAAAGACCAAATAGAAGATGATGCCATTAATAATTTTATTAGTCAAGCTGAATCCAGATCCCACATACAATGTCATATGATAGAAGTAGCATTCCATAATGAATTAGAAGAAGATCCTCTTAAAGATACACATGATCAAATAATACCTACTACCTCTGTTCCAAATAGCAAAATTGTGGAAATTGAGCCAAGAAAGACTTTAAACATTAATGCCAACCTCACCTCCGAACAAAAAAAGAAGCTCATCCAATTATTGAGGAAATATAAAGAAGCATTTGCATGGGACTACCCTGATATGAAAGGAATTGATCCCCAATTATGTACACATCACATTTACATAGAAAAGGATGCGAGACCTATTTTCCAGCCACAAAGGAGACTTAATCCTCATCTAAAAGATGTTGTAAAAGCTGAACTTCAAAAGCTTTTAGATGTCAACTTTATCTACCCTATGTCCAATAGTAAATGGGTCTCTCCACTTGTCATGGTACCAAAGTATAATGGAAAGTGGAGGATTTGTATGGATTATAGAGAGCTAAATAAAGCAACACAAAAAGACCACTCTCCCCTTCCTTTCATTGACCAAGTATTAGACACTTTGGTAGGAAATAAATTCTTTTCTTTCTTAGACTACTTCAGTGGATACAATCAGATTCAGATTGCCCCTGAAGACCAAGATAAAACCACTTTTACCTGCCCTTGGGGAACATTTGCCTATAGAGTTCTACCTTTTGGCTTATGCAATGCTCTTGCAAAATTTCAAAGGGCTATCCTCAGTATCTTTTCAGACTTAGAAAATGAAGGACTCGAAGAATATGTGGATGACTTTACACCATACGGGGACGATTTTGACCTAGCCTTGGACACAATGGAAAAAGTCCTACAACACTGCATTTCTACCAGGCTTTGTTTAAGCCATGAAAAATGTTATATGATGGTGACTGAAGGACTTATTTTAGGCAATTATATTTCAGCTGCTAGCATACAGGTAGACCCAGCCAAAATCCTAATAATTTTTCTAACTTTCACTCCTACCACTCAAACAGAGGTACGCAGTTTTCTTGGATTTTCTAGTTACTATAGAAGGTTTATAGAACATTTTTCTCATATTGTTGTACCTCTATATGCACTGACAGGTAATGTTGACTTTATTTGGATAGATAAATGTGAACGTGCCTTTCAGGATCTGAAGAAGCTTGTGTCCACAGCCCCAGTCCTTCGAGGGCCAAATTGGGACTCGCGATTTCAGATCTCATCAGATGCCTCAGATACAGCTGTTGGAGTAGTCCTTGGGCGGGAAGAGGATAAAAAGCCATATGCAATTTATTATATTAGCAAAAACCTATCCCCTACTGAATTGAATTATACTATTACTGAGAAGGAATTTCTAGCTGTAATACATTGTAACAGCACAAGTAAAACTAAAATTAATGTCAAAAGGAAAACAATTCTTTCAATGAAATTATACCTGTACCTTCCAGCTGCGAAGTGACTACGAGATTTGGGGACGACTCTCCTCCCAACCGTAGGCTCAATTGTGCAGGATTCTGCTACAACTAGCCACCCTCGAGCCCTCAATCAACGACTACTGCCAGTATTCCTAAGTCTTAGTATTCTCCCAAGAGAATGAAGATAGAACCTCCGAGTGATCGAACCCCTCCCATCCTCCTCATCATTCATTAAATAGAACAAAACATTGGAAGGGAAACAACATGCACACCCTCCATGTGTCTGCATGCTACATGCCCACCCTCCATGTGTCTGCATGCTACTTTTTCTTTACTTTCCTTTGATTTTTTTGATAATTCCCTTTTTTTTATTAGAGCTTTAATATGGTTATTACTATTTATTTTTATTGCTTATTTCTTTTAATATCATTTTTTATTTGTTATTTTGGTTATTACTATTTTAATTTACTTATTTCTTTTAATATCATTTTTATTTATTTATTTTTATTATGAATATATTTATTATTAATCATTATTTTTTATTATTACTTTTGTATTATTTTATTCTTTATAATTATTATTTTTGTATTATTTTTATGTTCTTGATTATTTATTATTGATATAAGGGAGGGATGTAATACTCTCCCATCTTAGGAACTTCGCCCTGAAGTTAAGTTTTTTTTTTTTTTTTTTTTTTATTATTTTATTTCTTCATGTTCCCAACACCCTTTGCTGAACTAGTATAACCAGCAGGAATCGAAAGTCCCCAACACCGTGGGAAATCTCAAGGAATCTTTGTCCTTTTTCCCACTTTCGACACCAGGCTAGGCCTAACCCGGTCTGTATCCTAGTCCAAGGTTGGCCCCCAAGGCTCGCGCCTAACTTAGACCTCATCTGCCCCAAGGCAGGCATCCAGTCCGGTACTCAATGACCATGGGCATCTTGCAGGCTGGCCCACTCCTTCCACAACTACTAAGGCGCACAGCTGCAGGCATCGAAGTCCTTTACATCCCTTCCAGACTTCGGCATCCCAATCCAATAACAGGCACCAAGCCTAGAATCATCAGGCACCAAGCCTGGAATCATCAGGCACTTGGCCTTCTCAAGATGGTCCCATAGCTCTTCATGAGCTATCCATCAAGAGCTATACACAAGACAAAGGAATCACTGGCATATGTAGTGTTGATTGAGTCTGTCCCCAGCCCATATGATGTTACTTATTCTCAATCATGTGTATGGGCTCGCACGAGATCATCAAATAAACCGGAACTCTTAGTCCAATGTAGAGTCCTGTCAATCATTATACTCCAACATACAACCAATGCATATCATAGAAATTTATCCATATACCAAATTTTGCATGTCATCATGAGAACATTCATCATAGTTAATCGCAACATTATGAATACTACATGCTATCATCATAAGTTATAACATCAACATCATTTAGATTCTCCATAAAGTATCTGTCTTAGCTAAGGAGCATTATTCAGCACATATTTTAATCAAGTAAATAAGGAAAGTTTTGAAAAATAACAGCTGCATCTTCCCAAGTAGCTGACCCTGGGCTATATTGGTCGCATTGGACCTTGACCTGCTCAAACTCACGGTTCCTGAGTCGACGAACCCGGTGGTCCAGTATACAGAATGGTTCGGCTTGAAGGGCTCCGTCCTCGGAAACCTGCAATTTGTCAAATTTCAAAACATGGGATGGGTCAGGTACATATTTTCTAAGCATAGAAACATGAAACACATTATGCATCTTTCTTAGATGGGACGGCAGCTCGAGCTTGTAAGCAACTGGTCCAATCCTCTCTAGGATCGTGAATGGCCCAACAAATATAGGTGATAGCTTTGTTCCCTTACCCATCCTAAAGGAACTTTTAAAGGGTTTGATTCTAATGAAAACTTGGCTTCCTTCCT
Organism: Pinus taeda; assembly: GCA_000404065.3. Taxonomy (NCBI): domain Eukaryota; kingdom Viridiplantae; phylum Streptophyta; class Pinopsida; order Pinales; family Pinaceae; genus Pinus; species Pinus taeda. The sequence continues at coordinate 156,263 of APFE031375863.1, forward strand.
GAAAGTTCCTATCAATTCTCTTTGTATCAGCATAACTTTTTTTGGCGATCCCTGGCTTCTTTTAGTCTTTGCTTAATTGTGGCCATCTGTTCTTCCATTTCTTGGAGCATTTCGGGTCCCAACATGACTCGGTCCTCTAATTAATCCCAAATTAACGGAGTACAACATGGTCTTCCATACAAGATTTCGAAGAGCGCTGCCTGTATTGAACTATGGTAACTGTTGTTGTAGGCAAATTCTACTAAGGGAAGGTATTTCTCCCATTGGCTTTGTTGATCCATGACATACATTCTTAACATGTCCTCCAACACTTGGTTTACTCTTTCTGTTTGACCATCTATCTCTGGGTGATATGTTGTACTGAAATTTAGTTGTGTTCCCATAGATTGTAATAGACTTTTCCAAAATCTGGAAGTGAAACGTGTGTCTCTATCAGATATTATCTTGCGCGGTACTCCATGAAGGCGAATTATTTCTTTCAGGAAAATTTGAGCAATCACTGATGCTTCAAAGGTGGTCTTGACAGGAATGAAGTGAGCACTCTTAGTTAATTTATCAACCACAACCATAATACAGTCATGTCTCTGGGATGTCATAGGTAAGCCTCCAACAAAATCCATCGAAACAATCTCCCACTTAGTTTCTGGTATATCATGGGGTTGTAAAAGTCTGGCCGGGTGATGATGTTCAGCTTTAACCTGTTGACATTCTAAACATCGAGCCACAAACATTGTTATATCCTTTTTCATTCCTGTCCAGAAAAATAGTTGTTTTAAGTGTGCATACATTTTCTAGACTCCTGGATGCGCAGCGTATGGAGCTTGATGGGCTTCCTTCATTATTAAATTTCGAAGATCAACATTTTCTGGGACATAAATCCTATCCTTATATCGTAGCAACCCATCATTTAGTAAGGGACCCACATTACCAGAAAATAAAATTTGCCTTACAAGAAGAGCTACCTATGGCAACCAAGTGGGAGGAATACACATATGTAACAGCACAAGTAAAACTAAAATTAATGTCGAAAGGAAAACAATTATTTCAATGAAATTATACCTGTACTTTCCAGCTGCGAAGTGACCACAAGATTTGGGGACGGCTCTCCTCCTAACCGTAGGCTCAATTGTGCAGGATTCTGCTACAACTGGCCACCCCCGAGCCCTCAATCAACGACTACTGCCAGTATTCCTAAGTCTTAGTATTCTCCCAAAAGAATGAAGATAGAACCTCCGAGTGATCGAACCCCTCCCATCCTCCTCATCATTCATTAAATAGAACAGAACATTGGAAGGGAAACCACATGCACACCCTCCATGTGTCTGCATGCTACATGCGCACCCTCCATGTGTCTGCATGCTACTTTTTCTTTACTTTCCTTTGATTTTTTTGATAATTCCCTTTTTTTTATTAGAGCTTTAATATGGTTATTACTATTTATTTTTATTACTTATTTCTTTTAATATCATTTTTTATTTGTTATTTTGGTTATTACTATTTTATTTACTTATTCTTTTATATCATTTTTATGTATTTATTTTTATATTATGATTTATTTATTATTATTCATTATTTTTATTATTACTTATTATTTTTGTATATTTTTATTAGTTATTATTATTTATTAAGTGGTTTATTTATTTATTCATTATTATTATTATTTTTTATTATCAATTATTATTTTTGTATTATTTTTATTAGTTCTTGTTATTTATTATTGATTATTAAGGGAGGGATGTTACATACATGCTGTCAATAAGTTTAGGCATTATATTACGGGACATCCTGTTATCTTCTATACAGATCACTATGCCATAAAGTATTTAACAAATAAACCAATCACAAATGGTAGACTAACTAAATGGTTGATTTTATTTCAGAAATTTGATATTACAATCAAGGACAGACCTGGTAAAGAGAATCTTGTAGCTGACTTTCTCTCGCGAATGCCAAAGCCAGTCGATGTAGCAGCAGTTGAAGATCAATTTCCAGATGAGCATTTATTTGCTATTGATGTTAAAACACCCTGGTATGCTAATGTTGTCAATTACTTAGCAGTAGGTAAATTACCAAAACATCTGAGCCCCAACGAACAAAGCCAAATTGTTGAACAAAGTGCTCGATTTTCTTTGATTGGGGGCCACCTGTTCCACACAGGGGCAGATATGCACATCAGGACATGCATCTGTGAGGATGAAATTTTTGACATTTTGAAAGCCTATCATGACGAACCATGTGGCAGTCATTTCGTCGATCGCAGGACTGGACATAAGGTGCTACAAATAGGGTATTATTGGCCCATGATTTTCAAAGATTGAAATAAATTCGTCCAAGCATGTGACAGTTTCCAGAGAGCAGGATGCTCTAGTCAGTCCGATGAAATGCCCCTGAACCCACGACTAGTTGTTGAACGATTCGAGCGATGGGCCCTCAATTTTTTTGGACCAATTAACCCATCCTTGAACTAGTAAACATATATTTTGGTGGCAATAAAATATGTCAGCAAATGGGTTGAAGCAGAGGCATAGCCGAGAGCTACAGAGGATTCTGTCATACAGTTCCTGTTCCATATATTTGTTCCATATGGGTTTCCAAGAGACATAATTATCGACGGTGGACCATAGTTTGCTGGTAACAAGATCGCTGCAACACTAAAAAACTATCATATCTAGCACAAAGTCACTACTCCATACCACCCATAGGCAAATGGTCAAGTAGAAAGCAACAATAAGATAATAGAAGCAATCTTAACAAAAACCATTGCATCACATAGACACGATTGGGTTGCAAGACTACCAGGAGCCTTGTCGGCCTACAGAACAACATAGAGAAGCACTACCGGCTATTCACCGTATCAATTGGTCTTTGGGAAGCAACCCATTTTTCCCATTGAATTTGAAATCCAAACACTACGAATAGCACAAGGAGTCGGCTTAGATCTAAACGAAGCTCAGATTAATAGATTATAGCAGATCAATGAGCTAGATGAAATTAGGCTCTTTGTGCTTCAAAACACTACATTAATCCAACAGCAGCGAGCTAAGTGGCATGACGCTGTTATTAAAAATAAAGTCTTCCGCGAAGGAGATTGGGCACTCTTATACGATTCCAGGTTTCGAGGTTTTCCCAGGAAATTTTAGACTCATTGGTTGGGGCCATACGGAATCCAGAAGGTACATGAAAATGGTACTCTTATGCTAATCACCATTGATGGATCTAGACATACTTTCAAGGCAAATGGCCACCGAGTTCGACTTTATCACAAACCACTTACTTGAGAGTCCTTTTACCAGCAACTACGTGAAGACTCAAACATGAAAATTTTGGGGGAGGAAGAGACATCTTCCTCACCTATGATTCATTAAGTGATTCACCTGTTTTTACACTTTGTACATAATTTCTTTTTTGTTAAATCGCTTTCTTTACATATTTTTGAATTAAGCACTTTGTTGTTCCTTTTCGAAGCAGCAACAACCCTATCGTAATTGTTGTTCCTTTTCTGAATGGACAACATTCGTGTGCACTTTGGTTGTTTTGTATGTTCCTTTTCTGAAGGGACAACATTTTCCTTTTGCTATACCTTTTTCAAAATAATAGCACCTTCTGGATCAGCCGTTCCTTTTTCACTTTCATTTTTCTGTTCCTTTCCCAAAGGAACGACATTTGTGTTTTTGCTATTCCTTTTCCAAAGGAACAACACTTTTTAATCTTTGTTGTTCCTTTTCCAAAGGAACGGAATTTGCATTTTTTATTGTTCATTTTCCAAAGGAATGACACTTTTTGATTTTTGTTGTTCCTTTTCCAAAGGAACAATATTTTCATTTTTGTTGTTTCTTTTCTAAAGGAATGACACTTTTTGATTTTTGTTGTTCCTTTTCCAAAGGAATGGAATTTGCGTTTTTGCTGTTCCTTTTCCAAAGGAACGACACTTTTCGATTTTTTCTGTTCCTTTTCCAAAGGAACGACATTTTCATTTTCGTTGTTCCTTTTCCAAAGGAACGACACTTTTTGATTTTTTTTGTTCCTTTTTCAAAAGAACAACACTAGCATTTTCATTGTTCCTTTTCCAAAGGAACGACACTTTTGGTCCTTGTTGTTTGTTCTTCAAAAGAACAACATTTCGGTTTTCTGTTGTTCCTTTTCCAAAGGAATGATATTTTTGGTTTACGCTACTCCTTTTTCATCGCTCGTATTTTCTTTCTCTTCCAACAAACATTCTCGTCTTCCTCATGCTTGTTCTCCTTGCTGTTATAATCTAAAAATACCCATTGTTCCTCCTATTTTAGGTCTTTTGGAGCATTGCTATACACTCATGCAATGGATACAAAGCTAGAGCATACCGAAACCAAGAAATTATATAAAATCGTTTACTTAAAAAAAAAAAATTCCTATGCATCGATGGAAGGAAAGAGGAAAGGGCATCATTCTTCATTACTTTTGTTGTCTTTATATTACTAATACTTATTTGATTGGTTATCTTTATCATGTTGGTTGTTTTTAATCCCCATAATCTTCTTTGATTATTATTAAGGAATAAGAACAGAGGGTCTATATTTTTCAATTGAGATGTTAAGACTTCTTCCACCATTCCTACTCTTAAGGAGTGTTGAGCCACCGTTTGTGTAGAAATAGGAAAGTAGTTTATGAAAAAAATGAAGAAAAATGATGTTTATATGACTTGTCAAATGCAGGATAGGGGGTCACATCAAGAGCCAGCCTACTATGATCATAAGGAAGCCAGTGAAGTGGCATTCCTACTATGGCCACCACACCAGGGATATGGTCCAAGAGGAACATCACAAAAATAAAGAGTCCTCAGAATAGGAGGTCTCATCACAAGCCAGCCTGCCCACTTTTCACTCCTTCCTAGTGAATGGCATTATGATTTAACTGGTTACCAAGCCAGCATAATGATCTCCATTTTAACACTGCAAAACGCTTCCTAGGCATACATAAACAAACAACTTTGTCAAGGTTATCGACACCTGTCGCTAGCAGAGCTCTATTAATGGTATTGAAGTCACATTCTGTATACACCAATAGTAATCATTAACACCCTTCTCTATCTTATACCTTTGTAATTTGTCAAATAAGATTATGTATACCACTTCCCCGAACCATTAAGAAAATGAAAATCTATCATAACCAATCATGACGGAAAAGTCGATAATGATTGCATTATACTAGTTGTGTACGTTAGTTGTCCTATCCTCCCAGCCTCGCATCATGTAACTGCAATTTCTTATTTAGTAAGCAATCCTATTATACACCTCGATTTCGGTAATCTGCTCCTTTTGTAAACATGGCATGTTGGCATACACTGTTCCTTTTTGACTTTGTATCAGGACAGATCGGCATGCTACTCCCTCATTTGACAGCTGAGGATGGCCTATCACATTGCGGGGGGGAGGCTGACTTCATAATTTTCTAGCATACGTGTCAGGCTAGTATTTGAAAAACTCTTACTTGGGAATAGCAAGGCTTAACGGTATCTCATTTTTTCAATTTTTATACCTTGTTGCTCCTAATATATTTCCATATTACACTGCAAAAATTAGTAAAGTTTGAACGAGCTTTACGACTTTGTTACTTTCTCTATGTTTTAACAGTTTGAACAACTTGTTGTTCCTTTGTCGTCTCTGTGATTTTATAGTGAGCTAAAAGCATGGGAGAAAGATCAATTCGGAGGGAACCATAGGTATTGATAGTCTCTGATGCTGCAAGGGAAATCCTGGCAAGGGCAGGGTGGTTAGTCTATCTCAATTGCTTACAGGAACCTAATGAGACCGTGGCAATAGAATTCTTGCAGAACTTACAAGAAGATCACTCCACAGTAAGGGGGAGACACATAACAGTCACTGATAACATAATCGTAGAAGTCTTGGTACTTCCAGCCATTGGATCGGTGTGGACGACAAAGAAGGAGAGACTGTAAAAGATCATAAAAGTCTTCCGAGATGATGGCCAGGACTTGACAGTCAGAGGAAAGGGAGTTCTACCATCAGCACCAAGAGAACCATGGGCAGAATTGGCAAAGATCATCTAGAGCTATATTACCTGTGAAGGCAGGAAAGACGTGTTAAGACCATGGCACCTAAAACTTTTAGCTATATTAAAACAGAAATGCTCTGTGAACTTACATGTATTTTTAAATTCATTGCTTCATGATGTTGCCCGAAGTATAAAAAGTCATAACATGTAGAATTGTTAGTAAGTCACCATGGGCTGATACGACTGATAGTTAGCCACAATCTTGCCCAGCAATAGACTAGTTGGGAAGAGCTAATCACTATGATAGAGGGGGCACTGACTCTGCCAGCTGTGAAATGCAAACATGATACCAGCACACCGGATAGACCATAGAAACGAAGAAAATTAGTTAGATTTGCACGGATCCAAGGAAGGAAGGAAAATATCCAAGCGAATACCAACCAACCTATGGAAATAGATGATTCCGGGGATGAGCAATCCCTATAATTGGAAGGAGGATAGAATGAGAAAGAATTGGAAGAAAATGAGGAAGAAGAAACAAGGGAAGAGATCGAGCAACCTAGGCAGGTAGAGGCGGAGACAGGGCAACATGAAGGAAACCCACCACAAAATCCATTTCAAGAGGATGAATTGGCCCAAATTCTAGCCAATATGGGTGAATATGCCCAACCTCTCAGCCCCCTAGGCCTCCACATTGAAGAAGAACCAAAAGAGCAACCTGCTCAGGACAAAACTACACCTGAAGAATTGCGCAACGAAGAAGAGAAAGAAGAGGATCAGTCTGTTCATGATGTAAGTATGACAGGAGAGAAAAGTGATGAAGATGGAGAAATGGAATCATCTTCTCCTAGCCATACTACACTAGAAGAATGTTATGAAGAAGAAGGGGCGGGAAAAGAAATTACCTAGGAAATAACAGAGCCAGCTAGGGTTTTCACCCCTGAGAAACCCTAGAAGAACAACGAAGGAGCACCCCAAAAAGAAAACCAGGGAATTGGCCAAGATAACAGTCTAGGCCTGAGTAAATAGATAGTTATTCTTTCTAAGGCAACAGAAGAAATTAAACGATTATGGAAAGAATAGCAAAGATTGTTGAATGTGATAGTCTGACTTCGACAACAACTCAGGGTTTTGAAGGTGAGAAACAGAGTAAAAAAGACCTCGGGGGTAAGACAAGTGATCATTACGGCAAAACCCCTCAAGAAAATACTTGGAGGACTCAAGTCTAGCCTGTTGTTCAAAACCATGTTGAAGTGTAAACAGATGATATATCAACCTGTGACAAGGAAGTTCAGACAAAGGCACAACCCTCTAGAGGAATGCAGGCCATGAACACAAAATGATGTAATAAAAGGATTCAAGTGAACCTTCTGCTCACCACTACTATGTGGGATAGTGATCCGAGGATAGTAACCCTACGAGAGGGTTTGATGCAAGCTCAGCAAGCAGCAAAAAAATTCATAGAACAAACGGTTCCTCGGGAAAGGTATGAAGAATTACAACAATAGCTAAGGAATGTCAATTTATCCGAGAGCCAGGCTTTTGAAGGATGGTGAAAGGAAGAACAAAAAGTCAAAAAGGTAACTCGTAGGTTAGATATAGTTGTCAAGTAGATGGATACCTTATGCTCTTTGTACACTGATGTCCTAGCATGTAGAGCCCCTGCTAAGAGTTATGCCTTGTTTCTGATAGAACGATATTTGCAATTGAAAATAAAGGTTGTCAAAGCAGGATCCCCTCTACAAATTAATACTATTAATGATTTTATAAATTGTTGTAAGAATTATGGAGTAAAGGTTCAAAGGTTATTATGTGAATTTTATTTGCATAACCTTGTGCTCGATCAAGATACAGAGCAGAATCCTGGCCCTTTCATTGGGGATATTCAACTGCAGGCATTTATTTCGTTTGGAGTTAATCAAATCAAATGGCTTAAAGCCTATAATGCCTTTTAGAGACAAGAAAACGGATTAGATTTATGGGTAAGAGTTGAGCCTAGAAACCTAGTGTAGTTATGGGGAAACATAGGAATCTTATGAGAGCTCTAGGCATAATTAAAGCATTAGAACCCATTCATACAAAAATCACTCTGCAGAGGATAAGAATACTTTTTTACTATTAAATACCTTGTCATTGATGCTGGTAAATTTCGATATCAGATTTCTAATCCGAACATTCAACTCAGGAAACCATTTAATTTTGAGAACTTTAAATTAGCAGCCAATTGCTTGAACCTCTATGGTGAAATTATCTTGAGGGCAGGACCATCTTGGTTAGGATATAGGTTCTAGAGTTTGATTATTTGGCACCCTGCACCTGGATACCAAGCCCTGTATGAAATGCCTAAGGGTCAGACAGGCCATCTTTTTGATCACCTAGTTAGGCATCATGGCTATAGACCACCACATGAAAAGGGTAAGCAGGGGGGTGTGTGGAGTACAGAAGAAGATATGTTTTTGTTGATCATGTTGTCATCTTTTCTTTAGAACTCATAATATCTTTGTATCATGAACTAGATAGATAATGGGAAATTATGACAAAAATCTATAGGATTCATATGCAACACGAAAGTGCTAATAATTTCCATTTTTTATGCAGAAAAAGGGAAAAACTAAATATTGTCGTTCCAAATAAAAAGACAATACCAAGTTCACCACTGTCCCTTTGGTGGGGGACCATATGAAAATAAGGTGATCTAAATTAAAACATCTTAGCCAAGGAAAGGAAAAGGGGATATTGACTCAGCGCAAGAAAACAACCGAATACCTGAGGATTAACAATTTGGCGAATCCCTCAGGATCCTTTGATATTGAGGGATTGCTACTTTAACTATTTTCGCTTCCTTGATATCTCTGTTGTAGCTACTATAAATAGGGGCATCATTGCTAGCCTGGGGGGAGGATCCGTTTTTAATTTTTATGTAATTGTGCTTTGTATTAAAACTTTGATCATCGACTCTCATTGGGAGGTGATCCGTTGTAACTCTGTTTAATGCTTTAATATAAATTTGGTTGCTGCTTCGTTTGTGATCCTAGAATAACGTCAAGCGGTGTATCCCTGGAGGCTAAGGGCCCGGACCTGGTGGAACACTTGCTCCCTTATCATTACTTTCAGTTCATGTGTGGTTTTAATTTTTAGTTGTGTTCGGCAATCTAATGTGCTTTGTCATTTTACATCACAATTCTGTTATATTGGGTTTATGTTAGATTAAGTGATATTGTTCTCTGTGATAGAGATGTTGTGTCATTTATTCTAACTCTGTAATGCCTTGTTGTTCCGTTAATTGCTGATAACAATTATTAATTGGTATTACTGTATTCATCTAAGAGATTACATTTAATTGTGATTGCGATTCAATTAACATTGTTGTTCCATTACGAATTACAGTCATGCTCTTTATAACTAAGATTGGTATTTGTATTACCAAGATTAGATTACTATTTTTTTTTATTCTAAGGTGTGCCATGTGTTAAGCTTATTGTACATCTACATTTGGTTCTAAAGTGTTGTTCCATATTTCATTAATCAATTTCCCCTTTATTCCCTTATGTTGTCCAATTTATTCTTAAGGCAAAGAATGCCATCTGTAGGATATGATTGCTGCATTTACTCCCGTAGCTTAAGGTGTTGCTGCTCATAAGAATTAGTTCTTGTTCCATTTCTCAGTTGTTGTTCCATTTCTTATTTGTTGTTCCATTTCCTGTTATTTGCATTATCATTGCTTTGGTGTGCGTAACGATCTGAAACTATAGTGGGCATTGACATTTTTTGTCTGGCACCCAGATTGATGATCTGTTCCCTGATTCTCTTTAGTTACATTAGTTTACAAAGGGATGGGTTACTGTTACTAGACCCTTGACTGATGAATTGATTAGTTTTCTGAGTGCATGATTTAGGCTTTAGAGTGCTTTACTGTAAGTAGATCTTGTTTTAAGCATCCATTTATTCTAGTATTTTGAGCACTATACTACTAGCATTACTCTGACAAATGACCGCCTAAAACTGAGTACACTCTTTGAAATAACAAATCGTTCTTGGATTGACAAGTTAATGTGAGGTAATTAGAGGTGAAAAAGACCCTTTTTATGACTCGACACCAGAGATTAGTGAACTGAATGATGTGATCATCTAGTTATCATCTGATGAAGGATTTCATCAATGCATCAACATTGTAATCGTGGACATCTTGGAAGCATATGGAGTATTGCTAAGTAAAGACTGGTCAAGAAAGTTGCAAGGATACTTTACCACTAATTGGTCACACTTATGGTTTCCGTATAAGGGCAAGAACAATTAGATCTAGGTACTGTCATAAAGATACATTACGCATAATGTTACTCCCTTGAATGGACATAACAAGTTGTTAGCCTTCACAGAACTTGTTTTCGGAAATTATTTTCTAGAGACACAGTTGGGTTTCTATCTTGTAGAGAAATCCCTAGTCCCACACATAGATGGACATCCTTCCATGTCTAACTTGCGATAATGAACATTGTATAGTAAGCAATAGTAGTAGTAGTAGTGCAATAATTTGTCCTTGTACAAATGATATATGGACCATGTACTTCGACAGATAGAAAACATAGGAGGGTTGTGGAGTTGGTTTTGTTTTAATAGACCCACTACAGATAAAACAATTGATCTCTAGTTTCTTAGAATTCGAGTGCATGAAAAACACTGCAAAGTATGAATCACTCGTCTTGGGCTTACAGAAGGCCATTGAGCTCAATTTTGTTGTCCTCGTAGTCGTAGGTGACATTGAAATCATAGTGTGTTAGATACATAAAACTATACATTGTGTGTCGCCTCACCTTAAGAGTTACCAACAAGAGGTATGGTGACTTATTTCTCATTTCCAAGCTTTCAAAATCATTTTAGTACTAAGAATGCATAATGCAACCATGATGCCTTGGCAAACATAACTACTAGGATGTTACTGTTAAGGGATAGCTTTAATGTTGAAATTTTGTATAAGCCATCCATCCCAGAAAACATAACTAATTTATGTGGTTTTTATGATGACCAACAAATATTCTACTTTATGGCCAACACTGATTTATTAAAGATGCAAAAACTAATGAGGATGAGCAAAAGTAGACTCTACAGGAAAAAACTAGTACATGCAAAGCAAACATCATCCCCAAGGGTGTGGTATCACTGGAAAAGTTGTTGTTAGATTATGGGGGCCTGTCCTACATTCAGAGTTATTCAACCAAAAAAATCCCTACACTGCTGGCCCTTTTGGCATCAGCCTGTAGAGCACGGACTGAAGTGTCACCCAAAGTAGTATGGGGGGATGTTGGAACCAAATTTCTACACCCTTGAGATGGATGTGATGTCGATTTAATCCAACTAAGCTTGCCTTCACATAAGTCACTTCACACAATTTTCTACCCTTCAGTACCTACGCAATTTGTTATAATCAAGTTTTTCTCAGTCCTAACCAGCGGTTGAAGTCATTTCGCACTACTAAAGTAGCGAACTACGATATCTCCTAAACTACGCCAAGTATCTTACTTATCTTATTATCAGGTCTTAATTATCTTTGCGTAAATAGATATTCTATCTTGTGTTCACTTATACAATACAATTATACACATTCGGGCTTCATATAATGATTAAAAGTGAAATTCACACCCAATATAATAGTTGCATAAAAAAGGGAATAAAGATGTAGAATTTATAGAAACTCCTCTTTATTAATACTTCCACTATTTACAGACTCTAATCACCCTACGAACTCAGTTGCAAGGGTCCACGCACTCAGCTACAAACTATTAGGCCTCTCCACACTCAGTTGCAGAGCCTCTTCCTACACTATGACCCAAAACTAGACTTTACACTTTAGAACTATCTTGCATACATCATGTTGATTCTTCAACTATGCTTAGCTGCCTTAACTACTTAGAGCTTCACTCTAGTTATACAATCCCATGGTCCACGGACCATGGGTAGATCTTCTACAGTTGACATTACATTATCACAATTAATGGTGGACAACTCTATGACTCTTTAACAAACTAAGCACTCTACACCCACAAAATGCAGAGTCTTTACATTGGAATTACAAAATTGACCAAAATCTAAGCTCTAAGCCCCAAAAATTCCCTTGGAGTATCCCGCACCCAATAGGCCCCAAACACAAACATCATGACTTGCCCTCAAGTCACTTTTTAGGTGCGGGGATCTTTGCATGAAGTCCTCCCAACTCTGATTGGATCGCTGTAATTTTGATAGTGCACTAAGCGGTTATCTGCTAAACTTCCTCTACACGTTGTTCAATGACCGTTGCCATCGAATTGCTACCCTAAAACCTTTCTTCTGTTGCTTGCAGCTGCTCAAGATTTATTTCAATGGAGGTTGCAGTGATATAAGCCTCATCGATCCATGATTGTAGGCGCGGTTTCAAAACTGCCTCTTTATGTTGAGCAGCATCCACCTACTCCTTGAGCGCTTTTGCCTGCTGCATCCTTCCGAGCCTCCACATAAGGGAAACTATCTATGTGGTCCCTTTGACCTCATCGCACCTCTACTGCAGCTTGCACACCTTTGCCTCCAGGTACTCTATGCTTAGGTCCCCTGTAGGTATCAACCCCGTACAGAAATTACCTGAATTCTAAAACACAGAAAATAAACAATGCGAGATCATAACACGTAAAACAAATATACAAAGAGATTTCCCCCTAGATCCCAAAATTGGGACTACCAGCTTGATTTTTCATTATGTTCCTTTCGATTTTACAGTACATATTTATACATGCCGAAGCATCCAATACCATGGACCGAAAACCATCGCATCCAATACCATGGACCAAAAACCATTGCGTCTAATACCATGGACTGAAAACCATCGCATCCAAAAAACATGTGCGAAAATCATGCACAAAACCATAGGTGGGTCCGCCCAACCTAAAATAGGGTCCAAAACCAAAATTTACTGGGGCACTGCCCTGGACCCCATAAAGTGGGGTTATGGGTGCCCTTCAAACCCCTTGCTAACTACGTGGAGAGAATATAAAACAACCCAACATCCCCCTGTTGTTGGAAATAATACTGAGGGGGGGGGGGGTGAATCAGTATTATCAAATCAATAAATATTTTTCATTTCCATATTTAGATACATATATGCTACTTCAATTAAGGGAACCCGTGCGTATAAGCAATTGTGTCTAATACAACTAGCATATATCCAGAATACTTATGATTCAATTAATACATTAAGTGTTGATCTTTAGTTATTGCATCAGAACTTCTTTAACCATATGTATAGTAAGGAGGTGCAGTAAAAGAGAACAGATCATCACACACAAGAAGCACACATGAACATCATGATATAAGGTGGAAACCCAATGTGGGTGAAAACCACCTGCTGCAAGTCATCTCTATCTTCTTTTAATAAGAAATTTCTTTTACAATAGTTTTGTACTAGTGCAGTCTTATACTAGTACACAGGCTTATACCTGCAAAAGGCTATAACCTTCTCTCGTTCTCCAGACTCTCCTGGAAGGGAGCTACAACCCCCTTAGCTCTTGTACTAGTTGATCCACTTACTAGTACGTAGGTGCGGGCCTAGTGAAATGCTCCAACCTTTAGTCGTTCTCCAGATGCTACTGGAAGGGAGCTACCACCCCCTTAGCTCTTGTACTAGCTGATGTACTAGTACGTAGGTGCCAACCTATAGAAGGCAACAACCTTCTCTTTCTTCCTCTAGGTACCACGCTTCATAAATTTTCAGACTGGATACTCCTGAAGCACAACACCATAATCTGAAGGCCACGTTTCATCCAATTTTCATACTGGACCCATCAATATCATTGAAGCATAAAACAATCAATACTAGCATCATCAATTTCTGAATCACTGAAACACTAAAACCATGTCAACAACATAGTCACCAGAACACAGAACAGACAACAGAACTCTGCAATAACAATCAGACCCAACTACAACTTCAAACATCATACTTTATTATGTATACGCTACTACGATGAATCAAACCTACGTATATACGCGCTTTCGCCAAAGTCAACCTGCGTACAAATCTATACATATTAAATCATGACTTTGCGGCTGTTTTAGACATTAGTCATACCTAGATCATAACATGCGTACAATAAAACATGCATCAATAATTCAGATCTAGTCTATCCCTGTTCAAACCATATAAACATGATTAATTTCAAACCATTTGATCCCAATCTATCCTTAGATCTTGTTTTCCATCAACCGATGAGATCCCTCCTTAGCTCAGATCAAGCAATGCATCATAACCCATATCCTGCATACTGGATCTCATACTACATCAGATATTCAGTAATTCATAAGATGCCTTGCCAAATGATCTCCTTCCTCTTTTATAGCCTTAGGCCTTTCACAATACCATGGACCAAAACCCATAACAATTCAATACCGTGGACCCAATACTTGGGATCAACACTTATGATGAGATACCATGGCCCAAAACCATAGGTTCAAATACCATGGCCCAAAACCATAGGTTCAAATACCATGGACCAAAACCATAGGATCAAAAAATGTCGGACTAATACCATGAACCAACCATAAGATTTCTCATGTGCATGCACTTTTCTCTGCATGAAAGTGCGTGAAATTTTATCTACATGAAAGTGCGTGAAGTTTTCTCTGCATGAAAGTGCGTGAACCTTCTCTATATGAAAGGAACTTTTCTCTGCATAAAAGTGCATGAACTTTTCTCTGCATCAAAGTGCATGAACTTTTCTCTGCATGAAAGGAACTTTTCTCTACATGAAAGTGCGTGAACTTTTCTCTGCATGAAAGTGCGTGAACGTTTCTCTGCATGAAAGTCTGTGAACCAGAAAATAACTTTGTTGCACTATAATTTGTCATCTATGTGATTTTCCATCAAGGACAACACTTGTCTCATAATGCCAACAATCTCTCCCTTTGGACTTGATGGCAAAGCTAACTTGTCATACTAAGAACTGTCAAATGATTCGTTTGAGTTGTCCGACATCCCATGCATTCAGTCACAACTGATATCTCTTCTCTAGATTCATCTAGTTATAAATAAGTGAGATGTTCTTCTACGAGTCGGTTGCCATCAAGTACAACACATGCATCATATTGCCAACAATCTCCCCCTTTGGACTTGATGGCAACAACACTGAATCACTCTCCCCCTTTGACATCAAGGGTAAAGGTCAGACCAAGATAATCTCTTTCCTTAATAATTATTCTGCTAACCATACTCCCCCTGAGTACCTGCTGAAATCTCTGAATGAGCTGCCCCTTTGTATATGCCAAGGTGTACCAATCTGTCCATGCTCCTTCCGAGTACATGCTGAAACTTTGTTCAGCTGAAGAGTTTTGTTCATGCTCCCCCTGACTGTAAGCAAGGTCTGCAAAAAAAATTGTTCTACAAGAAGAACATGACTCTATCATAAATGACCTTCCTATCACCAAAGGCTCATACATACATCCATCTCTCAACCAAGTGAGGATATACAAATATTGACTCATCCACCCAACCAAGTGGGCTTACACCAGAAGTTTACTCATGATAAACAAGTACATTACATCATTCATCCTATGCATAGTGAGGAAACCAAAATAGGCCGTTACATGACCTTGATAATCAAAAGACATATATGACATAGAGACGAAATATCTAGAGCAAGACTATGAAAGTCATAAATAACTATTATCAGTAGCATCTGTCAATCATTATTCAGATCAGCAACCATGTTCTCTTTCTATTCTCCCTCTGCATGAGTTCCACCTAAAACCAGCAACAGTTGTGAACTTGAACCAAAAGCTTCTAAGGTAATGCCAACAACGCATCATTAGAAGATTATCTGCTCCCCCTGAACTTGTGCCAGATGGTCTCTGTCAAACTCATATCAGACTATCTTCAACTAGAGTCTGGCCCACTGAAACCAACATATACGTGACTATATCCATAGAAACACACGTATATACGTTGATATTCCTCATAAAACTCACGTATAACTACTTCCAGATCAACAATCTGTAAATGTCTGCATATAGATATCAACTCATCACCATAGTTATCTCATCATCATCAAGATCTACATGATCCAAGTATCATCACTTTGGGAACATCTGCATCGATCATCACATGTAAGTATCAACCTATCATCATATAAGTAGAACTCATCATTATCATGTCTCCAACAATGCAACTTTGAGTAATCATTCATGTATCTAGCACTATGTATCTTGAGCTCAAGATCATTTGTCAAGGCTTCTTTATATCATCAACATCAACAATCCTCATCCACATGAGCACCAAGAACTATAGGAATCTTGCATCATAATTGTATTATATGATCTGTATGGATATGACAATAGCAGCATATGAGTGACTCATCATCAAGTAATGAAGTTGTGTATTCAAGCTTTGTACTTCTCCTTAGCCCTATGAAGATCACCATGTAAGCATCATATATGCACCATCTAAGAATCAATCCACAAATATGATCTGAACATCAACTATGTGACCCCAAGAATCATATGAGATTTTATCATGGACAACTCATAACCATATCATAGCAGGATGTATCATTTAGCCATATAATCATCATCACCAATGAATACTAACCATAATGCCAATAATGCATTATTAAATGCATATGCTCCCCTTGAATCTATGCCAACAATCAGATCTGATCATTCATATATCAGCATGAAGTATCAAGGCATCATCATCAACAAGTTAGAATCAAAACACTTCTAAACATCTTATCAGGACATTTCCACACATCATTAGCATATTGTAACCATTATCAAATAGAGCAAATAATGGACTAAATCACATCAGACCCTTTTTTTGAGCCTGTCCCACTGCCTTTCTTCAAACTAACATATACGTGACTGTGCAGTGTATAACTCGTGTATATACGCGACTTCCGTTTATGAAGCTTGTGTATGAGATTTAGGACACTGAAGTTTTACATTTTCAGCTCTCCCTGAGTCTGTTATGTCTATGTTGTGCTGTGTCTGAGTATACTGTGTTGTGCCACATCTTTCTAACTATACTTCCTTCTTCTTCCATATCTTCAAGTGTGATGATGTTTTCTCCTTTTCGTATGGTGCCCGTACATTGTTTCTACATTCCTTTGTTCTATGTCTAAGCTTGTTACATGCATAACATCTTACATGTTTCATATTCCTCCTCTAGCAATCAGCAACTTTGTGACCAAACATATTGCAAGAAAAACAATATCCATTAAAGTACTTGGAACTTGATGATCTTTCTGCTTGATGGTCTTGAACCATTCTTCCTCTGTATCTGGCTGCAACATGTCCTAGATTATGACATACATAACATTCAACATTTTTCATTGGAGGAGTAAAAGATTTTCTTTAAAGATTTTCTTTCCTTGGTTGATGATGGGATTGACCTCTCATCTCCTTCTGGAGCATTTCAGATTTTGCGTTAGAGTTCCTTGTCTTACTTTGTGAACTAGATTCTCCTTCAATAGATTCATGAAAACCAAGACCAGTTTTGATAGCAGAAGACCTTTGACTACTAAGAATATCATCCAAGATATTAGTATTATCTTGAAATCGTAAGAGCTTAACATTTTCTTCTAATTTTTCTTTTAGAATATTTACCTCAAGCTGGAGATGCTCTTCCTTTTCACGATATTGCTTCTTCATGTTTTCTTCAGCTTCTCTTCCTTCTTCTAACCGATGTCTTAGTTCAAGAACTTCATTTTCTTGTTTTTCAAGAGCTTGGAGTAGATCTTTATTCTTCTTCTTTGATTCTTCAAGATCTTCCTTTAGTGAGCGGATTTTAGCTTCAAGCCTTTCATAATAACTGGATCTATTTCTGAGTTTCTTGATAATTGTGCTCCTTTCATTGACTTCATTTCTTAATGATGCCACTTCATCCTGCAATTTTTGACATTTTTCCTTGAATAACCTCCTTACCTTATTTCCCTCCTCTAGTTGAGCTTTTAGTTTGCTAGATTCTTCTTTGAAGGCACATTCCTTCTTGTTCAACAAATCTTGTGGATCTCTAATTTTGTCTGTAAGCCTTTTAAATTCTGCCTCTATTTGATATCTTTCTTGTTCACCTATAAGCACAAATTTAGTTGTTTTTCTATCACTTTCATCATCTTTACGAGGATAAATAGATGTATCACCAGAGGATAACAAATTCATACCTGATAGATCTTGTTCATCTTCATTCTGAAGTGATTCTGAACCTGATGAGCTTCTTCCACATATTCCCCAATCCATACACCCTTTGTCATAGTTCTTCTGAGATGTCTTCTTCTTGTTAGGTGCTTTCTTCTTAAGCTTCTTTCACATAGTTCCACGGATCTCCTTAAAGCGATCAAGCTTCTACCAAAGAACCTGCTTTGATACCAAATGTTGGAAATAATACTGAGAGGGGGGGTGAATCAGTATTATCAAATCAATAAATCTTTTTCATTTCCATACTTAGATACATATACACTGATTCAATTAAGGTAACCCACGTGTATACGCAACTGTGTCTAATGCAACTAGCATATATCCAGAATACTTATGATTCAATTAATCCATTAAGTGTTGATCTTTAGTTAGTGCATTAGAACTTCTTTAACCATATGTACAGTAAGCAGGTGTAGTAAAACAAAACAGATCATCACACACAATAAGCACACATGAACACCATGATATAAGGTGGAAACCTAATGTGGGTGAAAACCACCTGCTGCAAGTCGTCTATATCTTCTTTTAATAAGAAACTTCTTTTACAATAGTTATGTACTGGTGCAGTATTATACCAGTACACAAGCTTCTACCTGTAGAAGGCTACAACCTTCTCTCATTCTCCAAACTCTCCTGGAAGGTAACTACAACCCCCTTAGCTCTTGTACTACCCGATTAGGGGTGATTTTAGGGGCGAATGTTCACCCTTTGGTGAAATTAAGGGGTTTTAAATTTTTAGTGGGCGAATATTTTGTATCATAGTACATTTTTACAAATCACCTCAAATAGCCCACCTTATTTTAAGGGAGAGGGTAAAAAAGGTAAATTTAGCCCTTGAAATTAGGAGTTACAACCTTCCATTCGCCCATTTTCAAGAATAGGTTTTATTTAAGTGAATCCATTCGCCAATTTTCAAGAATAGGTTTTATTTAAGTGAATCCTATGGCCAAAGGCCCAAATACCATATTTATAAAAGAGGTATGGTAAATTAATAAAAATATAAATAAATGAGAGGTATGGTAAATAAATAAAGCATTTTTTATATTTACTCCATAAGTCACCTTATATACATGCAAGGGTGTAAACAATAAAAATATAAGTAAAGTGGAGGTATGGTAAATAAATAAAACGTCTTTTTATACTTACTCAAAAGGTATGGTAAATAAATAAAAATATAAATAAATTAGACGTATGGTAAATAAATAAAAGCTCTTTTTATATTTAGTCCATAACCCTTGTTCTATTTATGAAGGCTCAAGAAAGAGTTTTATTTAAGTGAATCCTGTGGGCCAAATACCATATTTGTAAAAGAGGTATGGTAAATTAATAAAAATATAAATAAATGAGAGGTATGGTAAAGAAATAAAACATTTTTTTATATCTACTCCATAAGTCACCTTATATTTACGAACACTCAAAAAATGCCCTATATCTAGGTGAAACCTATGGGCAAAATACTATGGGACAAATACCATAGACTAGATTTTTATTAATACCATGCAAAAAAAATTATTAACCCTAATATTAATATTAATAAAAATAAAAATGGCACATGGTATTGACC
>APFE031375863.1:181485-245223 GCA_000404065.3 Pinus taeda
AACATTTTAGCTTGGTTAAGATAAAAATAAAATAAAAATCAACTATTAATTTTATTAATTTTTATAAATTACTAATAGCAATTTTTAAGCTCCCGGTTTATGATAACCCATGGTATTGACCCATGGTATTCATGTGAGCATAGACTATTTAAAGGGGAAATTCTATCTTAGATCCATCTTAATTCTGGGTCTACCAAGTGCTCAGAGGGATAAATAGATTTCATCCCCCTAAGAGTGGTAGATGTGGAGTTAAGATGGATATAGGTTGGTTTTTATGATAATGAAGATATTAAATAGACTTAGGAAATTATATTGTAAAAACATCTTAAGGTGAATGGTTAAGGCATAGACATTGGACAAGTATATTTGTATACTTCTGTTTTAAACTGAAACAAATCCAGGGCTAAAAGGAATGGATTGATTGCACTAGTCATCCTTCTATAACTTTCCAACATATGCTGGAGTAAACAAATTGTAATTTGGGTAAATTTTCTAATTGCAAATGGGAACTGAAACAAATCCAGGGCTAAAAGGAATGGATTGATTGCACTAGTCATCCTTCTATAAATTTCCAACATATGCTGGAGTAAACAAATTGTAATTTGGGTAATTTTTCTAATTGCAAACGGGAACATGCTTGTGTATTGGCAGGGTGGTTACGAGGTCCCTAGAAGTGATGTAAATGGAGTAAACAAATTGTAATTTGGGTAATTTTTCTAATTGCAAACAGGAACATACTTGTGTATTGGGAAGGTGTTTATGAGGTCCCTAGAAGTGATGAATTTGATTTTTTATTGGTTTTATATATAGTATTAGGTTTTTCTCATGCTTTCTGTGAATGGCAGGGGTGAATTTTATCTTACACCCACTAGGTTATCGATATGTAATTTCGATAATTTTGATTTCAAAAGATATTTTAAAGAAATGCAATGATTTCATTTGTGTATTCAATAAACACAAGATTTTATAATTGAGTAAAATATTCGCCATGCCTGGTGAGAGATTCGCCAAAAAATTATATATACATATCATATTATTGATAAAATCGCCTTCCATTTTTCCTATATACCATGGAAATTCGCCCATTTATTATACATGTAAATTTAGGGGGGGTTCTTAAAATTTTCCCTATACCCGATCCACTTACTAGTACATAGGTGCTGGCCTACTGAAATGCTCCAACCTTTACTCATTCTCCAACTGCTACTGGAAGGGAGCTACCACCCCGTTAGCTCTTGTACTAGCTAATGTACTAGTACGTAGGTGCCAACCTACAGAAGGCAACCACCTTCTCTTTCTTCCTCCATGTACCACGTTTCATACATTTTCAAACTGGATACTCCTGAAGCACAACACCATAATATGAAGGCCACAATTCATGCAATTTTCATACTGGACCCTTCAATATCATTGAAGCATAAAACAATCAATACTAGCATCATTAATTTCTGAATCACTGAATCACTGAAACCCTGTCAACAACACAGTCACCAGAACAGAGAGCAGAAAATAGAACTTTGCAATAACAATTAGACCCAACTACAACTTCAAACATCATACTTTATTATTTATACACTACTACAATGAATCAAACCCGCGTATGTATGTGCTTTTTCCAAAGTCAACCTGTATACAGATCTATACATATTCAATCATGACTTTACGGCTATTTCAGACATTAGTCATACCCAGATCATAACATGCATACAATAAAACATGCATCAATAATTCAGATCTAGTCTATCCATGATCAAACCATATAAATATGATTCATTTCAAACCATTTGATCCTGATCTATCCTTAGATCTTGTTTTCCATCAACCGGTGAGATCCCTCCTTAGCTCAAATCAAGCAATGCATCATAACCCATATCCTGCATAATGGATCTCATACAACATCAGATATTCAGTAATTCAGAAGATGCCTTGCCAAATGATCTCCTTTCTCTTTTATAGCCTTAGGCATTTCACAATACCACAGACCAAAAACCATAAAAATTCAATACCATGGACCCAATACTTGGGATGAACACTTATGATGAGATACCATGGCCCAAAACCATAGGTTCAAATACCAAGGACTAAATACCATGGACCAAAACCATAGGATCAAAAACTGTTGGACTAATACCATGAACCAACCATAATATTTCCCATGTGCATTCACTTTTCTCTACATGAAAGTGCGTGAACTTTTCTCTACATGAAAGTGCGTGAAATTTTCTCTGCATGAAAGGAACTTTTCTTTGCATGAAAGTGCATGAACTTTTCTCTGTATGAAAGGAACTTTTCTCTGCATGAAAGTGCATGAACGTTTCTCTGCATGAAAGTGTACGAACGTTTCTCTACATGAAAGTGTGTGAACTTTTCTCTGCATGAAAGTGTGTGAACTTTTCTCTGCATGAAATTTCGTGAACCAGAAAATAACTTTGTTGCACTATAATTTGTCATCTATGTGATTTGCCATCAAGGACAACACTTGTCTCATAATGCCAACACCTGCAGGGTGGTGATGACCTCAAACAATTACTCGAACAGCTTCATGCAGTCTATCACTGCACTATTAATAGTTGTCATTGTTGTTGTGATCATGGTGGTGCTATGTTCCTGAGCCTCCAGCGAAGTTTAAGGCTGCACCTTCAACTGCGGATCTACTATATGAAGGTTCAGCTCCAGCTGAACCCTGGCCATTTCTTCTCTCGCGTCGTGTACCCATGCTGCTAACTTTTGAACATGCCCCTCCACCAATTCCTCTGCTTGGATGGCTAACTTTGAGACCATTTTGCAAGCTTCCTCCACCACCTTCACTCTCTGTCTATTCTACGCCATTGTGTCATTGTGTTGTAGGCTCAACTGCTCAATGTTGATGCACTTCTCACTCATTACCTATAGTGGGCGACTCTCCCTAGAACGTAGCTCTATTATGACTCCATCCTACAAAATATAAAGCGTCTCCTGAGGCAGTACAACCATGTTTAACCCGATTCCTTTCAAGTTGCTAACCATAGGCCTATCGGCCTCATTTTCTATAACAAGTGCTCCATCTGGCAACACTATTGTGTTGGTCATCTGGGCACACAACATTTCCTCGGTCGTGGAAGTGCCGACTGTGAGGGTGGTTGACACTGTGCCAGCCTCTGGAGTGTGCATCTACAACTCCTATATCTGCGTTTGGAGAGCCCCCAATACCATCTAGTGTTGCTCCTAAAACTGCTGGAGGGCCTTCGTGATGACATCCCGCACTATTTCATTGATATCATGTAGATCATCCTCAGTGAGGGTGTTTGGGTTGAACGAAATTTTTGAGGCCTTTATCTTCTTTCACAACCCTACCTACTCTCTTAGCCATGGATGTTTTCGCTGGGTGGGCATTGTGTGTAGGTTTTTGCCACCTTGTTCTATGTCTTTTTCTGGCTCGAGTGAAGGTGACTTCTATCCTTTGAGCTCTTCTTCTACTGTCTTTTGTTGTTCCTTGGCCAACTTCATAGTGTCACGTGCTGCCCGGGCCTTAGCCGTTGCTTCTTCCTTCCTATATTTTTCCACCAGCTGCACCATCTACAATTTTGTTTCTTCCTTCTTTCACTGCGCGATGGACTTCTTTGCTTCCACCATAGAGCTAGCTGTAGCACACCACTCTGGAGGCCAAGACATAAGGACCGTGAAAATTACATCGTTGTTTGCTAAGTAAGGTAGCTCATGCCACGTCTTCATGGGGTCCTTCTGTGCCCTGATGAAGACATGCTAGAAGTTTTCTTTGAACTCTACGAAGCTCTACAGACTGTTGTAGATCATGGGCGATAACCATGGCTTGTGATTAATCCCAATTATAATGTTCATCGCCATGGGCACCCAAAACATCATGCTCTCCCTTATCCTCTATGCGTCCTTCGTTTTCCATAGCGAAGCGTACTTCACTGCCTCTGGAAGGTACTGTGCGATCAATGGGAACTGGCTATCTTTAGGAAACTCCCATGCCACCATTTCTATTGACAATAGGAGCCATGCATCATGGAATGTTTTACCCTGCTCCTGTGCCTCATGGTAGTTCTCAAGGAACTCACTGAATAGATAGTTTGCCCATTTGAACTAGACCCCTTCTACAGATTACGCCGCTAGTGCAATCATTGGCATGGGCACCTCATCTACGTGTCACTTCCGCATCACCTTCCTTGCCAATATCTATGTCGCAACCTTAACTATAGGTTTGTTGATGCTGGAGATGGTGTACCCCCACTTCTTCTTCTCCAACTTAAATTTCTTCTTCATGGCCTCCGCGATGGCCAAATCATTAATATTTCCTTCTGAATTGTTCATGGGTCCTCCCCTATAGAAGGGAGTTGGGTAATATTTTGAATTAGATGGTCCATGATGGGGATAGGCTCCTCCAGCCACAAGCGCCCATCATCCACCAAGTAGAGCAACTGCCTAATGATGAAAATGGTCTCTGGCGCATAGTGGTAATGTGACACCTAGATCATGTTTAGCAACCCTACTTTCTCAACACCTCTGAGTCATTTGCATGGCTCCAACTCTATCATTGCATCTGATGCGTCTATCTTCTAACGCATTAGCTATGTGGTCACTAAATGTGGGAACTTCTCGTGGTCCACCAGGTACGAATGCTCAAATTTCAATACGGGAACCCTTCCCAAGTGCACTCCTTCAAAAATAATGTTGTTAAAGAGCAGTGGATTTTGTAGAGAGCTCTTTCTCTCATCTATATCCTTGGGCACCTTAGCTTTACCCTTCCATGGAGGAACATATTTAGGAAACCTGTTGAGAGGTTCAACACCCCGGGTTTCGACTTCCATCTCTACATCCTCCTCCTCCACCAGGATCTCTTCAAACTCTTCCTCCTCATCGAGCTCCAAATTAATGGCCTTCCCCTTTTCCTCCATTGTGAGTTTGTCCCTCAGTGGATTTCTAGGTGAGACATGCACTGGTATCATGGCCTGTTTATCCTTCTTGGGTTTCGGCATGCACAGTGATTTAGGGAACTCAGCGACTATCGCGGCACTCTCTGGGGCTTCCACTTCCATAATTGCTTGCACAAATTCCTTAATGGTCATTACTCTGGTATCCATGACTTCTTCGGGAGCTTCCATATTGTGATTCCACAGTTCTCTCAGTGTCTCTAGTAATTTCTCAAGTAATAAATTCACCTTCAAAATATCGAACATGCCTCGGTTCATGAATATCTGAGCGCACAACAACTCAATTCTTAAATTGCCAAGTGCTTTCTTTGGATAGCCCTTTATAATTTATAGCGCCTTTTGAATTTTAATTCGACCATTCCCCCCACATTCGATCTATTAATGCTAGATTGGTAGAATTTTTTCAAGAATCTAGACCATAAAGTTCACCTTAAATGCTTGATGCCTACTCCATTTGGTCTCAAACCAAGCATCACATCGTGAATAACGAATTTAACGGTCACTTTCCAGCTGAACTGTGCGCCAGCATAGCTATCCTCACACTGTCATGGACCATGTGATACTTAGCTACTGCATGTAGTCCTGACATCGTGCAGTCCCTGGGTAGAGTATTTTATAGTCCTGTGCCTCCTCTTAGCTACCCGGAGCGTTAAGACTATGCTCCAGTTGGGTAGTCAGGTGGTTGGGCCACTTGTGTATGGCTTCAAATGAATACCATTCACTTTTCCTGGGAAGGGCTCTCCATTTAACTTGACCAACTATACCATGCCACCATCCATAATCCCCTTAATAACATACGACCCTAACCAGTGCCATCTAAATTTCCCTGGGAATTTACCAAACTTACTATCATACAAAAACACCAAATCATTCACCTTAAATGTGTGCAGCTTAATATGTCGATCATGCCAAGCCTTTTCGCATTGCTTTTGGACCTACTGGTGGAATCCAGCCAAAAATCATTCTTCTTCAAGCTCTTCCAGCTGTGTGAGCCTCTCCTCTAAGGCTTCACGATCCATCATACCTATGAGCACTACTATGCACAAACTAGGCACCATATATTCCATAGGAATTATGGCTTCCACTCCATAGACAAGCCTAAAAGGTGTTTGTCCCATCTGTTTCTTGCATGTCATTTGATAAGCACATAACGCTGCAGGTATGCATAGATCCAAATCACTTCGCTGCACATTGCATACCTTAGTTAGTGCATTGCATACCTTGTTGAACACTTCTGTACACAGAATATTCTGTGCAGTTTCTCTTCTTGCATAATGTCTTCCCAACATTAAGAGTCATCTGCAAGGTCGCCCCCCCAACACATTCTTATTGGCCATGTATTTTAGCATAGAGTATGTCTGCATCTATGTAAGTTGGGGCTTCTCTCCATATGCCTGTGTCCACTTGGCCAAATGCATGTGTCGATCACCCTATCCATGATACTTGTCTTCCAATCACATCTTAGGCTTCCCAAATTTTGTGCGCATCATTCTCTTACATTTGTGCCAATCATCAAATATTCCTTTGTGCGTACCCCACCATCTCATTGGCATAACATGCAGTACCTAGTCCAAGGCCTGGAAACGTTGCTTTTCTGGCACCTCCCTTTCAAATGCATCTAAGAAGGTATCTACCTTATTTAGACAATCATACATAGGTAGATCTCTTACTTCTGTTGACACACAGTGCATGGCATTTTCATCATATTGCAATTCAACATAGTTACTTCATCTAAGAAATTTTGCCATCATTCTACTTCTTTGTCGAAATCCAAAGTGCAAGAGCTTTCGTGCTCCCATGTAATTCGTCCATCCACAATAGGATTCACCCAATCTTGGACTCGCGCAATTATCTTGTAGATGTAGTCCAGATCATGATCACTTTCATAGTCACATATCGGCTTTGTATAGCGTGATCCTTCAGCAGGGTCCAGGGGAATAATTACACATAGTGACTTCTTTTCAAAGACCATTTCTTGCTTCTTCAGATTAATTAACCCATTCATGTCAGTGGCCTAGTCAATTCCTAGGAGCGAGGAGTAGGGATTGTTTTCATCAACAATCTCTATTGCTTCTAAATATGCCAGCACGCTCACTCCCTCCATATCCACAGTTATTCCCTACAATCACCCTATAGGTATTATTTTATGCTGATTCACCATTGTTAGATGAATCGGAGACCATTGCAGTGCAACTCTTCCCATGCTCTCCCATGTCTACTTCGATAGAACATTCGCATTTTATCCAAAATCCAGAATAACCTGATCCATCTCATATTCTCTGATTTCCATGATAAGTCTCATTTCTCAGTCTATCCTTCTCTTGTGCTTTTCAATCTTGCGGACTACGCATGGTTCTCCTGGTGCAGTCCTAGCTTATCTGTTGATAAGTTCCTATAACCCTTTCAAAACCTTACTATCATGGAGTACCTTCATACATGTTTCAAAGAAAGTTGTCAGCATGGATGGGTCCATTTCTAGCTCCATTTTATCTTTGCTTCTTGTAGTTGAGGCATCAACGAAGCTCTTCTGAGCTTCCATGAAGGTTTCCTAAGCACACTCTAAATCAAAATCTTCTTCCTTCATCGGAGCTTTGCAAACCCAAGTAATATATTTTGGTTGTTTTCCTTTGTCATCTGCCATTGCAATTCCACTTCGAAGCACAATGTTTACATTTGAGTCTTCCTTGAGTGGCTCAAACCTCATTGTCTGTAGGTTCTGAGTCGAGGGAAGTGGTACCGCTCCTTTGTCACACATCCTAGCTATTAGTGTAGGACAATCATCTTTCTCATGATCAAGCAATGTACAATACATGCACAATGGGCACATTGCATTTATGCAATCATGGGCATAGTGTCCTGGTCCTCCTCAATTGTTGAAAATCAACTGTCTACGACCTCTAGCAAGTCCTCCTCTACCTTGGCCTTGTCCGTGCCCGTGAAATCTTGTTCATGCCATTCTTGCATCTAGTTCAAGGGGCCGCGTTTTAGTTTAAACCCTGTAGGTGGGGTTTCTATCCATCATCAACTCATAACTTCTATAGGTACGCTTGTCATGTCCCACTGACCGGTAAAAGTTGAAGAACAACTCTTGTGAATTTTGCGTGTACTTCTGTAACAAGTGACAATTGTCCATGGCATGTTTTCTAGCTATTTTACAAATCGTACACCACAAAGCAGGCACTGCGCTAGGTCCTTCTTGAGCCTCTAGCCTTAGAGGCATTGGTCCTCCTCCTGTAAGGTAATTTGTAAAAACCAAGAAATAGTATTTGTCATGACCCTTACTCTTGTATTTCATGCACCACACTCCTTCATGCACTTCTGGTTGAACCGTCCTATCCTTTTTTAGACTCTGCATCTCAAGGCACAAATTCTTTAGTTGCACGTGGATCTGCTAAACTCCTATGTTAGGATCCTGCACCGGCGTCTCATGTAACCTCATAACAATCCCTAAGGTCTCTACCTGAATCATTCTCTTCTATTACGATAACGCACTCCTTAAATGTGGTAGTAGCGAAGCTACAAACCACTTATGATGTTTTCCATCTGTCAGATTCATATTTGCTTCACGAATCATACATTTTAGTCTTTGATCCAACTCCCAAAGAGTCTCACCTAGTAGCATTGTAATATATTTAAATCTAATGATCGACTACGCTTCAGATTTAGGACTTCTAAATTATGTATTTAGCAATGTTTGGATATCCGCAACTCTCACATTTGGGTTATCATTGATGTACTTAATATACCAGGTCAGTGCACGATCCTATAGGGTGCTAACCAAACTCACTTTCTTTATATGGTCATCCATAACACCTTGCGCTTCCCATACAACCCTTACAATGAAGCAGAATTGGTCCGAATCCTCATTTCCTAAACCTTTGAACACAACAAACTTCACTATGCTTTCCATATTGAATCAAAGTACAAGTGAAGATGGAGGTGATGGTGGTAAAGTTGGTGGTGGTGTGGTTGGAGGTGGTATTTTCGGAATTCTTTGTCTTCTCGGATGAATAGCACTTCGTGGAGAGACCTTTCCGATCTCTTCCTCATCTCCTTGTGGAGGTGAAATCAATGGGCTATTTACTGGACCCTTATTTCCTTTGTTCTTGTAAACCCTTACACTTCATGTAGTTCTAAACATCAAGGTAATTGCATAACTGTTGGGTGTAGGAATTACACTTAAGAAAACTTCTCAACACTTAAATTGTCAACCTGGGGGATTTGTAAACTTAGAGACGAAGCACAGGCAATGCCAAAGATGGTATGAATATTTCTAATGACAATCCCTACTTTCTTTAAAGGAAAGATTGCAAATTCAAACTAAAGAAAGAAGAAGGCAACTTGAACCATCAAAATAATCTAAGACTGGAACAAGGAAGAATGCATTTGCAAAAGAGATTTAAAAATAAAAGGGGCAATCACTTTATTGATTAAATATTGAGTGTGTGTTTTCTTTAGCAGAGACACTTTAGCAGCCTTATGCAGCCTTATCATATGGGCCCTTCAAAGCTGCTTATGTAAAAATTTTATTCTTGCACTAATCTGTCCTGCACTATCGTAGTCTACTTGCATTAGTATAGGAATAGAGATTTTATGTAGAGGGTATAAATGGTTTCTTTACTAAAAGAGTTTTGCTTCCGGGAAGGGCTTGAAATTTTCAGGTTTAGAGCACTCAGATCCCGTGACAAGAAACTAGTTCTTGCACTGGATCACAGCTTCTTGCATTTGGCATTTAATTCTTGAAATAGGTGCTTAGTCACTGCAAGTGTTATTATACGATGAAATCCAATTGCACACATAAAAATGAATGTTTTTTATTTTATCAAAGTGCAAAAAGAAAGAAACAATCCATATTATTTATCCTATCATCAAATATGAATGAAAACAAGAAAATTGTTGGAAGTAAACTAAAAAGCTTGTTGCGTCACACCAACGTGCACTGGTGCAGGTTCATTTATCCTACTTGGACCAGGCAGGGAAAACCAAGCAAACAAAACTGCAGAAAATGAATAGCCCACCAACTTACACTGGTGCATATTTATTTCTCTAGCTTTGACTAGGCATAGAAAACCAAATCAAACGGAATTGTAGAAAATGAATAGCACACCAATGTGCACTATTGTACGTTTATTTATCTTGCTTGGACCAGGAGGGGAAAACCAAGCAAACAAAACTGCAAAAAATGAATAGCACATCAACGTGCACTGGTGCAGGTTTATTTCTCCTAATTTGACTAGGTGGGGAAAACCAAATCAAACAAAACTGCAAAAATTGAATAGCACACCAACGTGCACTAGTGCAGGTTTATTTCTCTTGCCTGGACCAGGCAGGGAAAGCCAAATTAAACAAAACTACAGAAAATGAATACCACACCAACATGCACAGGTGCATGTTTATTTCTCCTACTTGGACCAGGTGAGGAAACCAATCCAGAATTAGATGCAGAAAAATGAATTTTAACTACTTCACGCTGCAGATCCACTTTCACTCAACAGGGATACATCTGTTGTAAATTAAATCACACTTTGTAGAATAAACATAAATTACAGGAAATGTAAAATAGAGTAAATGTGCTGGGTTGGTTGGGCCCTAGCCAACCTGCGTGTTTCCCTTTCAAATAGGAACATTGCTCAGTATTTTACTAATTCATCATCTTGCAAACACAGAAATATGATTTATGAAACATAAGGCAAAGCTTCCTTTTTATTAATTCATAGAGGCAAATACATGCATGATTACATAGTCCACCCCAGATTTGGGTGATAACAAAAATACAATCCTATTACTGCCTCCCTAGTTATATCTTTGTTCTATACAAATTCTTATAAAAAAACTATCTCGTCCTATTTACATTTTTCATTATATAGATCTTCTGCTGAAGTCCAAAAAGATCGTTTAACCTATTACGTAATCAATATGCAGAATTTAACTTCTCGACCTTCAAAATTAGGCAGTTCAACAACTAGTTGTAACCAATCTCCAACTATTCGTTATTCATAAATTCGATCTCAGATACCTTTGATTGACCTTGTTGTCGTGGCTGAAGCCTAGCTGTCTTCAAATCTAACTTGCTATCATGGCCAAAGTTGTGCAAAATTAGGCAGTGAGTAGGTAGGTCTAGATCTACTGTAAAGATTCGTTGTGATGGCACCGGTGCAAGATCTGATCCTGCACTAGGATCAACAGTCATGATAAGCACTTAACTACCAAACAAACATTGGAGATATTGATAAGTTACAAAAGTGATTATAAGTAATAAATCATGTAATGACTAACTATTTAATGCTAAGTCAAGTTAAAAATATGAAATATGAAGTTCATGTGAAATATGTCATCGTTCTTGGACTAGTGCAAGATGAGGCTGTATAAGAGAGGTAAAACAATGGTAAATGGTTATAGTTTAGGAAGGGAAAAGTGGTCAAAAGAGAGCAAATTATGGGGCTAACATCCTCCAATTCCTAAACTATTGTGTGTCCTCACACAACTCTTTACCTCTACAAAAAACTTCAAAAATTTGAGAGTTCTAGCTCAATCCTACACTTGCATACTATCATCATCCTACAATGTTTCAAACTTATTCTTTCTGATGGCTTTTAATTTCTTTGTCACCTTTTTAAGTCACCTGAAATGTTGTGCAACTCGGTACTTCCAGACTTTAACTTCTCTTTTCCTTTTCTGGATTTTTGTCATCAATTCTCCTCTACTCTGTTTTTTATCCTCTTGTGCTTTGGCTACAAGCTACTCTAAATTCTACACTTGAAGCTCTAACTCAACTACATGAGTAGCAGGAGTTACCAAATCTTTTTCTTTTCTATTTTGGCAGGAGCTGTGTCTTCCTTGGGGACCTCCATATCTGCCATGGTTACATTAGGAAACTCTTCTCCCTCTATTCCCTCTTTTTCTAGTTCTTCCTCCTTCAGTTCTTCTTCTTTTGGCTTTTCTTCCTCTGGCTCTTCTTCTTCTAGTTCTTCCTCCTCCGGTTCTTCCTCCTCTGGTTCTTCCTCCTCTGGTTCTTCATTTTCTGCTTCTTTTTTTGTGGGTTCTGCTTATTCTTTTTCTAATTCTACCTTTTCTTCTTTAGATTCTGCCTCTTCTTCTTCGGATTCATCTTCTCCTACTTCTTCTTCTTTTGGTTCTTCTCATTCTATCTCTTCTACTTCTTATTCGTCTTTTTCTACCTCTTCTTCTCATACTGGTGCAGGAGGGGATTCCATGCCCTGTGGGGACTATGGTTCATTACCTACATTAGATACTTTACTCTTTTTCTGAGGCTTTTTGATAAAATCTACCAACATAGCATTGTCTTTGACCACTGCAAACTTTTCTATGTCCGCAAAGATTGATAGGTTGTCATTTTCGGATGTAGAAAGGGTCTCTTCAGCTAGTGTGCTAGCCAAGGCCTTTTCTACTTTTTCTGATCATTTCCTTTTTGCACTGGTGCAAGAAGGACTTCCCTTTTCATTTTTTCTCGAGCCCTTGCTTGTGCTTGCGGGGTCCTCTATCTCCTTTCCAGCAGCTATCTTTTTGTGCAACTATTTTAACAGCGCCTCCCATGTCATAGCTTTCCCTTCTAGTTGTTTTATGACCAATTTTTTTTATCAGATTGTGGTGATATAACCTTGTATCGGCCTGGTCTGCCCTTCCATCCTGCACACTTTTAGCCTTTTTCTCCAAGCTCTTAAGTAGTAAATAAGGGAAATTCATCCTCCATCGGACGTTCCAGTCGGCCTCAAAATGTTGCAGCATTCTAAAATGATATACCAAGGTGCGGGTGTATCTTCCCTCGCAAGTCACAAAATTTCGTAAGAAGAAAAGGTGATCTCTCCACTGTCCCAGTAGGGCATTGTGCAGAACTCCTACCTTCTATTCTACCTCTGATGAAATGTTGTTAGTGCTTCCTTTCTAGTTTCTGATTCTTGAACCATTGTTCACCATTGTTCTCCAAGCCTATTGTTGTTGCTATGAATTCTTCTGTAACTTCAAATTTGAGAGGCCCAATTTTCACTCGGTCGTTTCTAAAACTCTGTGCAAACTGTAAAGCTACTTCTTTATCATTCCCATCAAATTTTTTCAAGAACGGAAGAAAACTTGAGTCTCGCAATAGTGCAAGACTATTGCGATACTCGACATTCTACTATATTTTGCTAAGAGACGAGGGTTCATTCTGAACAGGCGGCATCACTACTTAACGATTATGAACAATTAAGTCTTGAAATTTTACATGCAATACTAGGGAAATCAGTCCTCATAAATAACGACCCAACTACCCACCATCTGTTCCATCATGTCACTATTTCATCTGCTGAAGGTGCACGACATCTTTGAGGTGAGACCGGATTGGTACTTACGACGGCGTTTTAATGGCTAGGTGAGATAATAATTATGAATGAAGGACTTTTATGATTATGATAGGGATGGGTAATTATGCCCAAGTAACGGTTAAAATATTTCCACATTCCTTCATAATTCAAAAAAGAACTTTGAGTTCATTAAAAAATCATGATTTCTAACTTAAAAAAACACCTTGTAATTTAAATAATTTTCTCCTAGTTAGTATGATAGCATAAGTACAAGTTGACTAAGTGAAATGACCTCATATAAATTTCATGATAACCACTTTCCTATGCCATATGCTATGAAAAGAATAACTTGTACTATGTTGCTGACACGGTACATTTTTGCACTGATTTGCTTGTACTGCTTAAATTATACTATTCCACTGGTACCGTTCTGCTTGCTTATCATATAGTACAACATGATTGCACTAGTGCAAGCATAATATCGAAAAACAGAGAATTTAAATACTCTAGGTTGGATTTCCACATGACTTCCTCAACTTATATTGAAAATTTGCTTCACCCTTTCTTGATGCTTCAGAGCATATCCTTTTGCTCTTGTGTGTGAGATCCTGCAATAAATTCATGAGGGAATAAAGAAATGGGAAGAAGGGAACTTTCAGAATGGGAAGGAGTTATGTTATAAGGACTCTAGAAATAGTATCAAAAGAGGGAATAAACAAAAGTGGGATAGGGAAGAAATTTAAGGGTAAAGTGGGATTTCTTCGAAGTGGGCACAGTAAATTTTAGAAGAATGTGGGAAGGTTAGTCATTCTGGGATCAAAGAAGAAAACTGAGGGAATATTACAAAAGTGGAATAGAAGAAAGGTAGAAAAATTTATGGAAAGTTTGCCTGCACTAGTGCAAGAAAAAAATAACTGCAGTGAATATTAAGCATTACTTGAGTAAAAAATATCTATGCTAATTACCCCAACTGTATAAAGGTTGGTTTTGTTGAACCTACTTTTACTTGGTGGTCGCTAGCATATCTAAAGATCGAGCAACATTTTATTTTTATTAGAAATTTTTGATCTTCCTACCAGGAAGCTGGTTTCCAGGTTGATCCTTCTGTAATCATGTCAGCGAACTGATTTTCATAATTACAGGAAAATATTTTTCTCTACTTTTCTTATTTTTGTTATTTTCTTTTTCTTTTTTTCTTTTTTTTAAGAAGAAAGAGAATTCATGTTCTCAAAAGGTTGGTATTACCATTCACCACTACCTTCCCAAATTTCAGTTGGACTTGTTGTGTAAAATCTTTCCTAGTAGGTGGCTGAAAATACTTGTTTAATCTGTGTCCATTTACCAAGAATATTGAATTTTGTCCATCAATAGTCTTAACTTCTATTGTTCCATTCTCAAATACTCGGATCACTTCATAAGGTACCATCCAACATGTATGGAATTTCCCTTTAAAGATTTTAAATCTAGAATCATAAAGGAGCACCTAATCACCTGATTGGAATTGCTTTCTCTGAATAGACTTGTCATGCCACCTTTTACATTGTTGTTGAATTAATGTGTTCTGCTGAATAACATGCCTACGAAATTCATATAACTCATTTAATTAGAGAAGACACTGTTGTTGTGCCTTAGAGAGATCTAGGCCTAAATGAACTGTAGTTTTGAAAGTTTTGATTTGGAATTCAACTAGTAACAGAACCTGTTTTCCATATACCAGCTCATATGGTGTATGTCCCGTGCTATTTCTCCAAGTGGTTTTGTATGCCCACGAAGCCTCTGGTAATCATTTAGCCTAGTCCTTCTGATGCATATTGACTCTCAATGTAAGAATGGACTCGATCACTTTGTTCATGATTCCACCTAGTCATTTGCTAGCGGGTGATACAGCATGGATTTCTTGTGCCAGATCTTATATTGCTCCATCACACCCTATACTAGATTAGAAATAAACTGTGGAACATCATTAGAAAAAAAATTTCTAGGCACACAAAATCTAGTAAATATTTCAGTAAAAAGAATATCAACAACAAATTTTCCTGTAGCAAAAGAAACAGCTTTAGCTTCTACCCATTTTGTAACAAAATCTGTACAAACCAAGATATTCTTTTTACTTAATGATGTTGGATTTATTGGCCTCATAAACTCAATAGCCCATTTTTCAAATGGCTCAATCATAACTTGAGGGCATAAAGGAATTTCATTGGTTTGATTAGGTTGGCCCATTTGCTGACAGCGATCACAATGCTTGACATCCTGTTTGGCATCCTTAAACAAGGCCAAAAGTAACCAACACACAATACTTTAAATGCAGTCTGCTTATGAGCGAAGTGGCATCCACATGGTTCAACATGACTAGATCTAAATATATCAAACACTTCCTCCTCTCTTACACACCTATGGATAATCAGATCTGGAGTAGTGTAATAGAGAGATCCATGAATCTAGGAATATGCACCACTTCTCTGCACAATACTCTACTTTTGACGAGCGGACAAGTGGGGTGGTGTTTTCCCAGTAACCAAGTAATAAGCAATGCCATCAAACCACAGGGAATCTGTTGACATAGAAAAAGATGTTCATCTAGAAAATTATCATTAACATGAGTTATTTCACTAGGATTATCTAATCTATAATGAAAATATGCTACAACCTTAGATTTTCCTAGTCAATCAACAATAGTAATATTAAATTCCTACAACAATAGTAACCACCTAGTCACTCTACAACTAGTTAATGGTTTATTCAGCAAATATTTAATCACAGAATAATCAATATGTACAAATACTTCATATCCTGTAATATAGTGCATGAACTTATTAATTGAAAAAATTATAGCTAAAAACTCCTTCTCTGTAACTGTATAATTTAATTCAGTGGAAGACAAATTCTTACTAATATAATAAATAATATAGGATTATTTATCTTCCTCTTGCCCTAAAGTTGTGCCAATAGCCAAATCTGAAGCGTTAGAGGAACTATGAAAAGGCAGAGACTAGTTAGGACCTCTTAAAAGTAGTGCATGCACTAACTTTTCCTTCAATGTTTCAAAAGACTGTTGGCAAGTTGTGGTCCAAGCAAATTCACTATCCTTAGCTTGGAGTCGAAAAAGAGGAGTAGCTATCTTAGAAAAATCTCCAATGCATCTACAATAGTAATCGACATGTCCTAAAAACCTCTTCCCTTTGAGTTTTAGGTGCAAGAAGATGCAAAATGATTTTGATCTTTGCTCGATCAACCTAGATACCTTTACTAGAAAACAAATGGCCAAGTACCACTCCTGCTTTGCACATTAATCTACATTTCTTGTCACTCAAGGCGAGATGGCCTTCCTGACAACGAAGAAGTTCTTTTCTAGATTTTCGAGAGCTTCTTAAAAAGAATCACCAAACATAGAAAAGTCATCCATATAAATTTCTACAAATTCTAGATCAGCAAAAATGGCTAGGACTGCCCTTTGAAAGGTAGCCAGGGCATTACATAAACCAAAGGGAAGCACTCTATAAGAAAATGTACCCCATGGACATGTAAAATTAGTTTTATCCTGATCTTTGGGTGTAATCTATATTTGGTTATAACCACTGAAGCCATCCAAAAAGGAAATATATTTCTTTCCTGCAAGGGTATCAAGTACCTAGTCAATGAAAGGGAGAGGGAAGTAATATTTGCGAGTGGATTTGTTTAATTCTCGATAATCAATACAAATATGCCATATTCCATATTTCTTAGGTACTAGCACTAATGGAGAGACCCACTGAATGTCAGAAATGGGATAGATAAAACCAGCATCCCAGAGTTCCTATACTTCTTCCTTCACAATATCTCTTAGAGATGGATTCATTCACCTTTGGGGTTGTCAAATAGGTCGAGCTCCTTCCTAAATATAGATATGATGTGTACAAGTCTCAGGGGGAATGCCCTTCATATCTTCATAGCCCCATGCAAAGGCTTAAGATGGTTTTGCAACAAATTCACAAGTTGCTCTCGCTGAGATGAGTCCAAATCTGAACTAATATACAAGGATTTATCAAGGCTAATCTCAACAAAAGTAGTATCAAGCTTAGGAGTGCTCAAGGGGGTGGTCAAATGTAGTGGTACAGAAGAATGAGAATCATGGTTATCTTGAAAATCTAGGCTGAAAATCTGGCTCAATAGCTCAAAATTAGGCATAGTGTGTAGATTATTCAGGATATCTTGAATATCATCTTCTTGTGAAGACCCAGTATGCTGATGGATAAAGGAAATGGGCTGAGTCTCCTTATCACTACTCTGATCCAACCATAAAGTATCTCGAAGGTCCTGAATCGATCTGGTAGGGGGGTATAAGGTAACTTTCTTCCTAGAAACTCCATGTGAAATATACATATCACTGGAGCGACATCTAATATATGCATCTGCTGTAGCAAGCCATAGTCAACCCAAGATCAAGGGATGTCCTCCTACTGGGTTATTTAGCTGAAGCATAATGAAATTAGTAGGATATTCCCAAGAATCTAATGAGATGATCACATTGTCCAATAATCCTTCTGGCTTAATTTTAGATCTATCTACTAATTCAAGCACAGTGAGAGTAGGGTGAAGATGCGATAACCGAAGTTGATCCATGGTTTGCTTAGTCATGACATTAATGGCTACTCCTAGGTCTATAAGAACATTAGAGACAACGACATTACCAATCTGAACTGAGACAATAGGGTTTCTGGGATCATTACATTTTTCCATAGACACACATCCCATCATCAACTCTGCCACCCTACCAACAAATTGAATGGTTTGGGTTCCAATCACTTCCTCCCAGGTTTCTTGAGACAGAGTTCCTTAATGATATTAGTAAAAATAGGCATCTCTTTAATGGCTTGGAGCAGAGGTATCTTAATGAAAAGATTTTGAAGATCCTACACCAAGCTAGTCTGAGAAATAGGATCACTTCTTTCCATTACTAGCCTCTCTAGGAAGGGAGGCTAGTTGGAAGAAAATGGCAAGGATTCAGAGGGTAAGGGCTTCTTAGTGATGTTAGGACCCTATAATGTACCTTTTTTTTCATACTTTTTTCTATCATTACATCCTTTTCCTACTCATATTTAAGCCTACATTATCACCTTAATCTATTTTTCCAAAGGTATATAACATTTCTTCTCTTTGCTATATGTTTAACTTGTTTTACATGTAAATTTACATTACTTTCGTACTTAGCCACTAATCATAAATATATAGTTGCTAAAATAGTTTCAAGACTGTAGTTAATATATCATTGCTGCCTGAAGACAACGTTGCTGAAACAGTAAACAGTACACAAATCCTGATGCTAAAATAGTTCGTGATCTACGATGCTAAAATAGTCTGTGATTTACGATGATGAAATAGTATTTCATATACAACACTAACAAGAAAAGATAATTGAAGGAGCTGTTACACTGGCCGCAATAGTTGTACCTCAAAGCCAACACCATTACAACCACTATAACAACATTTTGCTATGGAAAATTGGAATATCCTATTCCAACATAGAAGATTAGATCAGACTAAGAATAGGATTTGTATGTACAAATGTAATCATTGTATTAAGAGGATTTCTCCTCTTTAAATAGAGGATAAATCAGCATTGGGGGGCAGGGGGGACAACAGAATACGAAAGGCTTATCTAGAAGGGAATTACAGAGAAGGAGTGTGTTTATTTTTATTGTAACATGTTACATTTGATAGATGAATAAAATATCACTTTTGAGAACTTCTTCTTAGTTCCCATTCATTTCTGGGGAATCTTGTGAGAAGGAGAGGGCCCACCTTCCTCACAAGATTCACCCATTATTTTCTATAGTGTGTTAATTATTGTTTTTATTCATGCCTTGTTAGCACTTTGCTATTTGTTGCTGAAACTCTATTTCAACTGATTGTTGCATCATTTTCATACAATTAATTCCTAGGTAATTGTTGTTTAGTTCGATCGGTAATTCTATTTGCGAATGAGTTTACGAAAGTGTGATAGTTAGAGACAGGTGTTGAAGGTTCCTACTTTAGGGAATAGGTTCATTTTCTCTGTTATAGTGTAGTTAGCCTTTTCTTTTGCAGATTGTTGAAAGGTTCCTTTTTCCTAGGCTTTTGTTTCTTAATATAATCCAAGATTCTTCTAATAATTGTTTTCCTTTGAATCTTGAATTTTGCAATAGAAAGATTGCTTTTACTATAATTCAAAGTAGAGATTCAGTCTGTTCAAAGCAAGGTGTGATTAGTGTATTTTACTACAACTTTGGATTGCTTTTGAGATTGAGCATATATAGTGTGTGATTACCTTTGAAATAAATAGACTTCCCTAGGTTGACAATTTATGTAGCACTTGATTGTTTAATTAAATAAGAAATTATAGTGACCAACATTTTGGTGCCATTGCCAGGGAAAGAAACTATATATTTCAAAAGCATTTATGTCCTTCTTTCAGATGTACATATTGCATGAGAGGACACTGAGCCCCCAAGAAATCTAACCCTATAGGTGGCAAGGGCAGAGGAAGGGGAGGAGGAAGAAAGACTTTTATTGACGAGATTATATCAAAATCTAAATTTTTTGTTCCTCATCGACCAAGCTCTCAGAAACCAAAGCCTCAACCTTCCTTTCATGTGAACTTTGAAATAGAGGAAGAGATTTGGAGCCCTGAAACAGTTGAGAAACCAGCAGGAAACATTGAGGATCGAGGAAGTGCAGTAGGGGAACAAACAAAAGAAACCATGGATGGGTATAATGAATAAGTAAACCATGAAGAATAGGTAGGTACCGAAGGAGACGTAAACGATGAAAAATCTTTTCTACCATAGGATTTCCTATTGGTGATCTTCCTAGAGGAGTAGCTCCTATGAAGAATATTCCACTTTGAACTTTAGCTAACATTCATGGTTTATCTTCTGAAGATCGTGATGAATTCCTTTTTGAGTTTGATATATTATGCAGAAGTTATGATTACATTACCAATGCTAAAAAATTAAAGCTATTTCTAGCAACATTAAAGCGAAATGCATTAATATGGTTCATGATTCTTGGAGGTCCTGTAATCACATGGGATTGGATGAAATAGAAATTTCTGCACAAATAAAGACTATTGTCGAACAAGAGAAAAAAGAATGGAACTATTCAAGATGATATAGAAAGAGGATGAAAATCTGGAGGACTTTGTGGAAAGGCTACAGTATAATCTACAAAGATCCAGTCACCCTGATGTGAGTAAAGATATTCTTAAAACAATATTATTAAAAGGAGTAAGGGATGACTATCTAGATATGCTAAATATACTTGGTAAAGGGGACATATCTAAAGAATCATATGATGAAATTGTTAATCTCTATAAAATATGTTCAAGAGGAGCTGCAAGGAATAGATCAAACAACAGGGATACCACATTTTCAAGAGTTCAAAAATCAGCTAGTGAAGGAGCAACAAGAGCTGAAATAGGTAATTTACTTGAGGATTTTAAAACTGAAATGTTAAGTTCTTTTACTTCACAAATTGACACCTTGTTAATTAAAAAGAAACAAGCCAAAGCAGAAGTGACTCTGCCCATCTTTTGTCCCAAATGTAGAGAAAAGAACCCACTAAGGGAATGCCCATTGGACAAAATGCCAATCTGTACCCTTTGTGATAAGGATCATGAAACACAACAATGCCCTTCTCTACTAGGAATCAAAGCAGCATTACAACCAACCGATGAAGAAGCTGAAGTTGTCTATCTGTTGACACAAATAAGGCAACGACAACCACGAGGACAAGGTATGAATCCTAATATGCCATTTACATCTTCTAATCATTGGAATAATTATCCTTATTTTAGTCAAGAAAATTACCCTCCCTTTAATCAAATGCAATACCCACCCTTCAATCAAATGAATTACCCACCCATGCAACAAAAAAACCCTCCCTTTGTAGACCCAACAATGTGGACTCCTTGGCCTCCACAACAACAACCTCATTTTAACTAGTGGAATCCAAATTGGAGAGGTCAACAACCCATGTTTCCAAATCAATTTCCTTAATTTCAATCACAATTTCAGCAACCACTCCCTTTACCATCAAGTGCTCCACTGAATAATCAAATGATGCAGCCCCAACTACCTACACAACCTAACCCCAACCCCAATAATAAGGCTATGCAGTTTATTGATATTCAAAACCAGCCTATACTTTTTGTTTACCCTGCACAATGCAATGATATTCATTCATGATCTGGGAAAATAGTAGAACCTATCGTTGATGATGTTACCACTTCCGATTTTGATAAAGAAGAAATAAAAAAGCTTGATTCACCTAAAGAGGTACAATCACCCTCTAATACTATTGTTGAAATAGAAGAACCACCATTCCCTGAGCGTTTAGCATTGACTAAAATGCCTGAGCCACCTGATTTCAATCTTCTAGGGGAATTACAAAATATCTATGTCAAAATTCCACTATTACAAGAACTAAGAGATGTACCAATTTATGCCAGAAGTATGTGATACATTTGTGTTAAGAAACCCGACAGGAAAACTAAGGATGCCCTCATAGTTCATGTCATGGGTGATCTATTTGCACTAATGTAGGGTAAAGCTCCTCCAGTTAAATATTGTGATCCAAGCCATCCTACTGTGACAGTTCAAATTGTAAAAATAATAATTCCTCGATTTCTAGTAGACTTAGGCGCTGCTATCAATATTATGACTCTTGAAACTTCACAAGTATTACAACTGAAGAATGAAATCAAAGATACCCCAACCATTCTAGAATTAGCTGACCGTTCTACAATCAAACTATAAGGAGTTATTGAAGACCTAATCATCTCAATTGAGTCCTAGAATTATGCAGCTGATTTTGTGGTATTACAACCTAAAACAAAGTTCAGGGGTCATCCTCTAATTTTGGGTAGGCCTTGGGTAGCCACAACAAATGCCTTTATTAGCTGCAGATCTAGTTCAATGACAATTTCCAATGGATATGAGACCAAACAACTTACTCTCTACCCTCATGCTACACCCTTGATTAATAATGATAATTCCTTATGGGTGGACTATGATGATCAAACTACTCAACCTATCTTGACTATCAGACAAGCTTTAAGCCTTAAAGATACCACTAAGGATGATGTAATTAATAATTTTATTTCTGAACCCTCCTCTGTGACTCTAGAAACACATAATCAGCTAGCTGCACTTTTTCAGTCAGGTACCTAAGAAAAGCTTAATTTTGAAGACCTACCTCAAACATCAGCTACCATCTCCTCCAAAAGTATACTAGTAGAAACTGAACCTAGCAAAACACTAAATATAAACTCCAACTTGATGGTTGCTGAAACACATAAATTAATGAAGTTACTTCTTGAAAGTAAGGAAGCATTTGCATGGGACTATACAAATATGAAGGGAATCTCTCTTGAATTATGTACTCACCATATCGATATGAAGGAAGATTGTCGACCGATATGTAAACCTCAACAATGAATGAACCCTAATTTAAGGGAAATTGTTAAAGAGGAACTTGAAAAATTGCTTAGTGTAGGGTTTATATATCTTATATCTGACAGTGAATGGGTTTCCCCATTGGTAATAGTTCCTAAGAAAAATAGGAAATGGGGAGTGTGCATAGATTATAAAGCCTTAAATAAAGCCACTCAAAAAGATCAGTTTCTGTTACCATTCATTGATCAGGTGTTAGATAATTTGTCAGGGAAGAAATTCTTCTGTTTCTTAGATGGTTTCAATGGGTATAACCAGATCAAAATTGCACCCCAAGACCAAGATAAGACCACTTTTACTAGCTCCTGGGGAACCTTTTCTTATAGAGTCCTCCCATTTGGGCTATGTAATGCACCAGCAACCTTTCAAAGAGTAGTTATAGGAATCTTTTCTAATATGATTAATGACTCTATGGAAATTTTTATGGATTATTTTACCCCTTATGGTGTCTCTTTTGAGGAGGCATTTCAAAATCTTGAGAATGTACTTAACCGATGTATACAAACCCACCTCTCATTGAGAACTGAAAAATGTCATATGATGATGACTGAAGGAGTGGTACTTGGACATTTTATTTCATCTCAAGGAATTCAGATATATCCATCCAAGATACAAGTCATTGAGAACCTTCCTATTCTCAAAACCCAAACAAAAGTGAGAAGCTTCTTAGGACATGATGGATACTATAGAATATTTATCAAAAAAATTTCCAAAATAGCTTCTCCTTTGTTTGTGTTACTTATGAAAAATGTTGAATTCAAGTAGACTAATCTTTGCTAGGAAGCATTTGATGCACTTAAACATCAGTTATCTATAACTCCTATTCTAAGGGTACCTGTTTGGGCACTTCCCTTTCATATATCAACTAATGCTTCAGATACCACAATTGAAGCTATCTTGGGACAAGAGGGAAATCATCTCCCCTATGCTATCTATTTCATTAGTAAGAATATGACTCCTGCTGAACTTAACTCCATAGTTACCAAAAAGGAATGTTTAGTAGTTATTTATGCTACTAATAAATTTCGACATTACATCACTTGTTATTCTACTTTTGTCCATATTGATCAGTTAGCTATTAAATATTTAATGAACAAATCTGTCACAAATGCTCAAGTCACCGAATTGTTATTATTATTACAAGAATTTGAAATTACAATTATAGATCGACTAGGAAAATAAAATGTAGTTGCTGATTTTCTTTCTCGGTTAACACTTGATGATAATACTCCA
This sequence comes from Pinus taeda, assembly GCA_000404065.3. NCBI lineage: Eukaryota > Viridiplantae > Streptophyta > Pinopsida > Pinales > Pinaceae > Pinus > Pinus taeda. The sequence goes on from APFE031375863.1 coordinate 205,423, forward strand.
GTAGATGATTGCTTTCCTAATTAATATTTATCTGTAATATCTGCTCACTCACCATGGTATGTAGACGTTGCCAGTTATTTGGTTGCAAGGAAGTTACCACCACAACTATCCCACCGAGAAAAGAAAAATCATTCAACAAAGTGCCAGGTATAACTAGATAAGTGGGTGTCTTTTCTACACAGGACTTGATTAAGAAATTTGAAGATGCATTAGAGAAGATGAGGTTTATGATATACTAAAATCTTGTCATGATGGCCCTTATGTAGAGCATTTTGCTGAAGAAAGAACGACACATAAAATTCTTAGGATGGGGTATTATTGGCCCTCATTTTTTAAGGATGTAAAAAAATATGTCCGGGCCTGTGATAGCTGTCAAAGAATGGGTCAACCAAATCATAGAGTTGAAATGCAATTAAACCCCCAGGTAGTACTTGAACCATTTGAGAGACGGGCCTTAGATTTTGTAGGACCCATTAACCCTCCATCCAATTAAAGAGTTTATATATTAGTCTGCACAGATATATGACCAAATGGGTGGAGGCTAAAACACTCCTTAGAGCTATTGAAGAGGTTGTTCTAGCTTTCTTATTTGAAGATATCTTTGTTAGATTTGGAGTGCCTAAAGAATTTGTCACAGATGAAGCACCTCCTTTCACCTCTCATGGTTTTAAAGCCACCCTTCAAAAATATCATATTCATCATAGAATGACTACACCATACCACCCCCAAGCCAATGGAAAAGTGGAAAGCACAAGCAACATAATAGAAGCCATTCTAACAAAAACAATGAAGGAAAACCGAAAGGATTGGTCTCAAAGGCTCCCTGAAGCATTATGGGCTTACAGAACTACCTGGTGAAACACTACAAGATTCTCTCCCTATGAATTAGTTTATGGTAAAAGTGTTGTTTTTCCTATGGAATTTGAAATCAAAACCTTAAGGACTGCTTTAGCTGTTAACCTTGATTTGACTGATGCATAGACGGCTAGGTTGCAATAGCTTAATGAATTGGATGAAAAAGGTTAGATGCCATTCATCATACAACTATGATTCAACAAAAAAGAACAAAATGGCATGATAAAATCATCAAGCACAAGCAATTCCAAAAAGGTAATTGGGGTTTATTATATGATTCACGGTTTAAAGAATTTCAAGGGAAACTACATACAAGATGGCTAGAACCTTACGAAGTGGATAATATTTTCCCCAATGGAATAGTAAGGCTCCTAATAATTGATGACTCTAAAACACTGTTATTGGTAAATGGTCATCGGCTTCGTCTGTACCAGCACCCCATTTCCAAGGAAGATTTTAAGGCCACATGCATGGAAGATTCACATTATCCCTTTTTAGAGGAGCCTCCTGGCCCTAATTGCATTTAATTTTTCTGAATTTAATTTTTAGTATTAGATTAAAATTTCTTTTACTAATAATCCCTACCAAGTGATGGCATGTTACAATTTATTCTTTGCAGATTCTCGATCCAAAAAAGCCCTACCAAGAAAGGAAAATATTACTACAAGCAGATCCAAGCTTCATCTTGTGAAGCATTTCTCCCTCTCTCTTCAATCCATTCATCTTCAACATCCCCATCATTCATTCCCTCTCATTTCCTTTTCCTTTCCATTCCTTGTCCCCATTTTCCCATTGCTGAAACACCACTTTGCAGTAACATTTTCCCCATATTTTCCATTGCTGAAACACCATTTCTTTAGCAATATTTTCCATTATTGAAATATCACCCTTCAGCAACAATTTTTCCCATTTTCCCATTGCTGAAACACCACTTTGCAGCAACATTTTTCCCATCTTTTCCATTGCTGAAAGACCATTTCATCAACAATATTTTCCATTATTGAAATATCACCCTTCAGCGACATTTCTCCCCATTTTCCCATTGCTGAAACACCACATTGCAACAACATTTTCCCCATCTTTTCCATTGCTGAAACACAATTTCTTCAGCAATATTTTCCATTGTTGAAACATCACTCTCCAGCAACATTTTTCCATTCCTTTCCTATTGTTGAAACACCACCTTTTCAGCATTGCCCTTTTTTCGTTGCTAAGACATGACTATTCAACATTTCCTGTCATATAAAAATCTTCTTCAGTTCCTTCACTCTCACTTCTCCTATTTTTCATGCTACCTTCTGTCCTTTTACGACCTTCTCCCATGATTAAACAAACCCTTACTACAATTTCTCTCATAATTTTTAAGTTCTTCCATGATTACTGCAAATCTATTATGGACAGGCACTATATTTTTTTCGAAGTACGAATTAAAGGTAAAGGTGAGGCATGTAAATTTTATATGTAAATACAATTAACCTGTAGTTAATGAGAAGATAACAATTCATTATTACCATGATCCCCATACACTTAAAGTCATTGTTTCAGCTGTAATTGGGGGGAGTATCGAAACTTTATGCCATCATTTCACACGAATTGACTACTGTCACTCCTATTTACCCATTATCTTTCCTTTTCACCATCATTTACATGTCCTCATCTACAAAACTTACTCTATTCGAGTGCGGCTACTCGGCTCTGTGACTATACATTTTACTAAGATGAATAGATGTGGGAGGTACTATTATACAATACGAACCACCACGACAACCTTGCTATAATTGTATCCAAAATTCCATCAAATCTTTTAGTAAGTGGGCTGGATAGGTTATTTTCAGAGGCTTTAGGATTTGATCAATAACAGGTTCTTCAATTTGCTCGGAATCATCAGAAGATCATTCTATTGTTTAAGGGGTTCAGATTTTAGTCACAAAGGATGATATAGCACGGGTTTCAGGTCTTTCTGTCACATGTATTCGTTGGTTCAAATGTAAACACATTATTCTTAATGCCCAACAGCCTTTTCTCTTGCCACAAGAACAAGTTGAGCCTAAAGCCTGGGGTGTTCAACTTAGCTCGTTGTCACCTCCTTGGCTGAAAGTTGCAGAGTTTGTCAAGCACTACCTTACCTGTGAAGGCTGATACCAAGTAGTTCACTAGTATGGCTTTGTCTTGTTATCTCATTTACGACATGCTAGACTAGTGAATATTCCTTACTATCTGCTTGGATGTCTTAGAAATATGTTATATTATTGTAGACAAGTTAAAAACCCCCTCCTTTCCCTCACCCATCACCTTCTTGTTCAATTAATCATCCAAAAGGGTTTTGCCCAAAAAAAGCCTCCCCTAAACAATCCACCCATAAACGCTCAGGAAGGTGCTAAACACTATGAAAACCCTCATGAAGAGCAACCACAAAACATTCCTAACCCTTTGGAAATACTTATTAACCTACCTATAGACCCAATTGATCCAATTGACCCTCCTACCATACCAAGTCCACCTCACAATTTACCAGAATCATCTATTCCTACTGTTGATATCCTTAGTGATGATTCTCAATATAACCCTCCCTGCTCTGTCACTGAGGAAACACCCACTTGCAAAAGAAAGAATCAAACTACTACTACTTTTCTATCTAAAAAGTGAATGAGGGGTTCAATCAAAGCAGCAACCACTTTTGATAGCCCTCCCCATTCCACTACTGAGGAAAAAATCTACTTGAAAAAGAAAGGAGCAAATCAATAATTTTTCTTCCTTTTTACCTAGAAGAAGAATGAGGACTTCACCCATAGCAGCAACTACTGCCACTACACTAAATCCCCAACCCATCCTACTAAAACCCCATACACCTGCACCCTCCCAAATCCCCGAATTTTTACCTGTTCCACCCACGGGCCCGAAACACAAGAACCAGATGCCTAGGGTGCTACAACATCATTTTCCTTACATTCAGTAGTTGCTCCACAAGAACTAGCTACTTATTCATTAGTTTCTCCACAAGAACCAGCTACTCATTCAGTAGCTACTCCACAAGAACCAACCACTCATTCAGTAGCTATAACACAAGATCTAGCTACTCATTCTGTAGCTGTTACATAAGAACCAGCTATAACTATTACACAAGAGCCAGCTACAGGTGAAACACAAGAATTAGCTACTGGGGAAAAAATCTACTTGAAAAAGAAAGGAGCAAATCAATAATTTTTCTTCCTTTTTACCTAGAAGAAGAATGAGGACTTCAGCCATAGCAGCAACTACTGCCACTACACTAAAGCCCCAACCCATCCTACTAAAACCCCATACACCTCCACCCTCCCAAATCCCCGAATTTTTACCTGTTCCACCCACGGGCACTGAAACACAAGAACCAGATGCCCAGGGTGCTACAACATCATTTTCCTTACATTCAGTAGCTGCTCCACAAGAACTAGCTACTTATTCATTAGTTTCTCCACAAGAACCAGCTACTCATTCAGTAGCTACTCCACAAGAACCAACCACTCATTCAGTAGCTATAACACAAGATCTAGCTACTCATTCTATAGCTGTTACATAAGAACCAGCTATAACTATTACACAAGAACCAGCTACAGGTGAAACACAAGAATTAGCTACTGATTTTGTTCTATAAAAACAAGAATCATATGCCCAATGTGTGGCAACATTATTTTCTTTACATCAAGTCAAATCAGATGTTGATTTTTTAGTTGCTCCACAAGAACCAACTACTAAGGTTGTGGTTTTTACACAAAAACCAGCCACCCCTATTGATACACCTATGACATATCAACAACCAAAAGCAACAACGATTTACCTCTTACAAGAGAATGAGTTTCTAAGATCATAACTAGAAGCTTACAAGCAAGAGCTGGTAATGGAAAAGGAAGCCTATGACAGGGAACTTAATTTGTATAGCTTATCTCACACAGTGGCCATGGCAGAGAAAAACACAAAAGATGATCAGTATAGTGTGTAGCCAATGTGGGGATATTTATGATCAAGAAAGCTACAAAGTGGTTCAAATCCCAATGCTTGGAGCTTCCCCCGCACTTATGTCTTTTGCAGTTAAAGAAAAGGAATGCCCTACTGTTACACAAGAACTAGTAGGACCTTCAAAAATTCCAAAAAGTGAAGCTAATCTACAAGAACCCTAGCCTACAACAACTATTAAATATGAAACTCCTGTTCTTATTAGTAAACATGTTCAAACTATGCCTCCTGATACAATTGTCCAATTTGAAGCTCCTATTTTTATTAGTACCTCTACTCAGACTCTACCTTAGCTTACCACTCGCAATGTTGGAACACAAACTCAAACATGTAAAGACCAGGTAATAATGAACAAATGGAAGAAGGAGTCTGCTATTACGTAGCACAAAATCTTGCAAGAGCAAAAATTACTTTGGCTAAACCACATATATTGAAACTAGGAAGCTTTGGAGCAAACACTCCAAGAATCTTGTGCCCATAAGAAGTAGAATAAGGAGTTAAAAAGAAAATTGATCCTAATGTTTGATTTGGAACAAAACGTTGTTGGCTGCTAGGAAACCATCTCTAAATTACCCTCTTTTCCTTACATAATGACTTTCATTCTTTCAGATGAAAGAAATCAAAGATGGAAGACCCTCTGCATTGATCAAACTAGCAGATTTTGTTCAAACTTTTGTAGAAGCCTCTACCAATGATTAGCATCTACTATGTGAGTTATATCTTCATAATGAAGCCATTCCTGAGAATAGATAGCTTAATCTTAATGTTCTTGTTGGTGATATCCAGATTCAGGCATTTGCCTCTTTTCGTGCCAACCAAATTACGTGTCAGAGTTCTTTTCTAGCTGCCAGGCATAATGAAGATAACTGTCTCCTTTGGATATGGTCAGAACCATAGAACGCTGCCACCTTTGTTGAAGAATATTATCAATTTTTTAAGAAACCAGGGATGATTCGACATATGCAGTGACTACAGGTAAAGTACTTCAAGATTGTCAATGATTTATTAAATCTAAAGAGACTACTTGCCTAAAAGCAAATAACATGTTTTGGCAACAATCTTCTAAGGAAAGGCAGCAACATAATCCCTTTAGTCCTACCAATCTTGAGACAACAATCTCCTACGTACCTAGTTACATCAAATGTGTTCAGTAATGTTTTATAAATTGGATAGGTTATCAGTTCCATTTTCCCATTCTATGGATGCCAGTAGAAAAGTATCAGGCTCACCATAGGTTGCCCAAGAAAGTTGAAGCAGCAACTTGACAAAGACTACAACATGTTCAAGGATTTAGAGCTCCAACAGATAGTACTTTCTACATCTACTGCCTAAGTAATTTGCATGTCAAGAGTCAGTATTCAGATTCTGATTCTGAGTGAAGTTTTCTGAGGAGATGCAACCTTTCAAATGGGGGGGATGTTAGGACCCTATAATGTACCTTTTTGCTCATACTTCTTGCTATCATTACATCTTTTTCCCACTCATATTTAAGCCTACATTATCACCTTAATCTATTTTTCCAAAGGTATATAACATTTCTTCTCTTTGCTATATGTTTAACTTGTTTTACGTGTAAATTTAAATTACTTTCATACTTAGACACTAATCAAAAATATATAGTTGCTAAAATAGTTTGAAGACTACAATTAATATATCGTTGCTGCTTGAAGACCACGTTGTTGAAACAGTAAACAGTACATAAATCCTGATGCTGAAACAATCCATGATTCTCCTGATGCTGAAACCGTTTGTGGATGTGGGGATTTTCCATTCCTTAATGGCTTTAATTTTGCTAGGGTATACCTTAACTCCTTCATGAGATACAATATGACCTAGATATTCCACCTCTTGTACTCCAAAGAAACATTTGGATCTTTTTGCATATAATTATTTCTCTTCCAATAGTTTTAGCACCCTATCAACATGTTCAACATGATCCTTCCAAGACTTGCTATAGATTAGTATATCATCAAAATATACAGGCCCAAATTTTCGAAGGAAGGGTTTGAAAATGGAACTCATCAAACCTTGAAATGTAGAAGGTGCATTAATAACGCCAAAAGGCATGACCAAAAATTCATAATGACCCTCATGAGTTCTAAATGTTGTTTTCGGAATGTCTTCAGTCTTCATTCTGATTTGATGAATCCTGAACAAAGATCCAACTTGGTGAAGTAAATTGATCCTTGCAATTCATCCAGTAATTCATCAATGGCAGGAATGGGAAACTTATCTTTTATAGTGAGCTTGTTGAGTCCCTATAATCCTGAACAAATGCACCATGATCCATCCTTCTTGTGCACCAATACTACTGGAGCAGAGAAAGAACTTTGACTAGGTTGAATTATCCCAGCCCTCTAACATTTCTGCAACCATACATTCAATTTCACTCTTTTGGGCATAGGGATATCTGTATGGCTTAATGTTTGGAAGAACACTTCCTAGAATCAGAAGAATAGCATGATCATGATCACGAATAGGTGGGCGACTTTGGGAGTCTCAAATACCTTGGAATGATTGTCCAAGACTTTTTAGAGATCTGGAGAAATAGATGGTTTTGATGTGGACACATCTAGCGAACATAATTGTGCAATTACATGTCTTTGTTACTTTTTTAGAAGCTTTTTCATACTGTTATGGTTGATTGTCTTTCCTGGTTTCCCTGCAATACCCCTTAATTCAACTTCCTCTCCTTCTGCAGAAAATTTTATGAAACATTCTAGAAAATTAAAATCTATTAGACCCAAGGATTGTAGCCATTGGACTCCTAGTACAACATCAGCACCTCCCATTGGAATGGAAAGCATTGGGCTAGTCAATAGATATTCTCCCATGGATAGCTTGATATTATGGCACTTTCCAGAGAAATTTATTGCTCCTCCATTTGCAGCCATCACTTGACACTCTGGTGTTGGATATAGGAAGCAGTTCAATTCTTTTCCTACCTTACAATGAATAAAATTGTGGGTACTTCCTGAATCAATGAACACTATTACTTTTTTCTTCTTGATTTGTCCTTCTATCTTGATGGTTTGAGGAGTGGTAATTCTCGCCAATGCATTACAAGATTTGGTTGGATTCATTTCTTCTAGGCTTTGTTCCTGGAGTATATCCTCTTCTTTTGACCTTTCTTTCTTTTTTTCTTCTTCCTCTTCACAATCTATGTAGAATAATTTCTTCTCAACACACTTATGACCTTTAGTATATTTGTTACCACAACTATAACAAAAGCTTTTTGCTATTTTTTCTCCCAATTTTTGTGGTGTCAACCTTATAGTTTGTGGAAGACTAGGGGCAACAACACTTCCATCTTTATACTTGTGAGTGGTATGCTTCCTGGTTGCCATAATTTTTCTTTCCATTTTTCTTTCTAACCTGAATGCCTTCTCTAATGAATCAAGTTCCCAAAGGCGAACATCATGTTGGACATTATCTTTTAAAATCCCTATGAACACATCAATCATATGCTCCTCTGGAATATTTTTTACCCTTATGTTCAATTTTTGGAACTCCTCATTGTGCTCCATTATTGAACCCTTTTGTTTGAGACTTATCAATTGGCTAAAAAATGTTTTGCTTTTTGTATCCTCATAATGTGCTGTCAATTCTTCTATAAAAATTGCCCATGTTATAATTTGTTTACGAGAGAAAATCCATTGATACCATACAAACTGATTTGGTTCCAAATATAAAGTTGCAATACGTACCTTTTGTGTGTTTTTCACATTATTGAGATCGAAAAATTGCTCCATTTGTAATATTCATGTTGTGGGATCCTTGCCATCAAACTTCCTCATATCGATTTTTTGAATATGATGGGTCTTCGATCCAACATTAGAGTCCATGAAATCATGATTAACTTTTCTTTTGTTTGCATCATGAGTTCTTTACTACCCTTTCACCATTAGTAAGTATTTCTTGTAGAAAATTTGTCAAATTTGTCTTCAAATGTGTCTTCAAATCTATCTTCAAATTGTCCATCTTAGCTTCCATGCCATTCATCTTAGCTTCCACACCCTTTATCTTAGATTCCATGCCATCTATCTTAGCTTCTATTAGATTTTGTGAGAGTGACATTTGTTGCACTTGGTCTTGTAATTTTAATATATCATGTAGCATTTCTTCCTCTTCTTCATGAGTCATGATAGTGCTTTCAGGTTGCTTAGTAGGTGTTTTAATTTTCTTTCCTTGGGGCATCAGTCATCAATAAGAATGCTCTACTATGCCCTTTGAATTCTTCAAAATAATCTTTCAAAAAAAACTTAAGAAAAAATTTAAAAATATCTACACACCTTTCTTCACTTTGTAGGAGCTCGATATTGTCTTTGGAGTATCTCTGTAATTTTGGGTCATTGAGTTCTGAAATTGTGATCTGTAGTAGCCCTCTATGTCCTCTTTCCAATGCCACCAGTCTGATCCAAATTGGGTTCTCCAAGGAAGAGTTATGCCAAATCTCCCACAATGACCTAATTATAGACTAGATAAGTAGAGTGAACTTGTACGACATGCCACGTGTCCCTATTTTGACCTTTGGCTTCGAAAAATATATACAAAAAACTAAAGTTTGTCCTCTTTCTGTAGCTTCTCATGAAACTTCAATCCGATGCTTAGAGAGAAAGTTATGACGATTTTCCCCAGGTCACCTATTTGGAATGTAATTCAAGGGGTCTGCAAAAAGACCAACTTCATTAGATCATATCTCCACAAATATAGTACAAAAAGCTCTAAAATTCGAACCCAAGGTTCAGTGTGATTTCGTGTCAAATGTTTTTTTTTCTCTGAAATGTTGCAAAAAAAAAGTTATAGAAAAAATTCCACAATGACCTATTTGGAGTAGCGAAACCCTAGAATCCCAAGCTCTGATACCAAATGTTAAGAAACCAAATCACAAAAAGATAAAAAAGATAGATAAACACCTTAGAATTCAGCCTCTTCGTGGGGAAACCTCTTTTACATTACACAAATGAATGATTCTTAGATGATTCAAATGACAAAACCTCCTTTATATATATAGGAGTCTAAGGAGTCACAATATAACCCAGCTGACCTAACAATAATAATATAAAGGCACAAAAATAACAATAGAGGGATTCTATGGGGCACAGTAATGACAATATGGGGACAATAGGGGCACACAACAATATTAATAAGGGATACAACTACAATAGTAATGGGGTAATCACTAGTATTATAGGGACCTAACACTGCGATGCTGAAACAACCTGTGATCTGCAATGCTGAAATAGTCTGTGATTTACGATGCTGAAATAGTATTTCATATATAGAAATAACAAGAAAAGACAATTAAAGGAGATGTTACACTAGCCACAATAGCTGTACCTCAAAGTCAAGACCATTACAACCATTGTAACAACATTTTGCTATAGAAGATCGGAATATCCTATTTCAGCATAGAAGATTAGATCAGACTAAGAATAGGATTTGTATGTACACATGTAATCATTGTAAATAGAGGAGAAATTAGCATTAGGTGTGGATGATAGAATACAAAAGGCTTAGCTAGAAGGGAATTACAGAGAAGGAGCATGTTTAATTTTATTGTAACATGGTACATTTGACAGATGAATAAAAGATCACTTTGAGCACTTCTTCCTAGTTCCCATTCATTTATGGGGAATCTTGTGAGAAGGAGAGGGCCCAACTTCCTCACAAGATTCATCCATTAGTTTTTGTAGTGTGTTAATTATTGTTTTTATTCATGCCTTGTTATAACTTTGCTATCTGTTGCTGAAACTCTGTTTCAACTGATTGGTGCATCATTTACATACAATTCATTCCTAGGTAATTGTTGTTCAATATGATTGGTAATTCTATTTTTGGAATGAGTTTATGAAAGTGTGATAGTCAGAGATAGGTGCTGAAGATTCCTATCTTGGGGAATAGGGTCATTTTCTTTGTTACAACATAGTTAGTCTTTTCTTTTGCAGATTTCTGAAAGGCTTCGTTTTCCTAGGTTGTTGTTTCTTAATATAATCCAGGATTCTTCTGATAATTGTTTTCCTTTGAATCTTGAATTCTGCAATAGAAATATTGCTTTTATTGTAACTCAAAGTAGAGCTTAAGTCTGTTCAAAGCAAGGTGTGATTAGTGTGTAACTTTTACTACAACTATGGATTGCTTTTGAGATTGAGCATATACAGTGTGTGATTGCCTTTGAAATAAACAAACTTCCTTGGGTTGACAATTTATGTAGCACTTGATTGTTTAATTAAATAAGTAATTATAGTGACCAACATTTTGGCACCATTTCCAGGGAAGGAAATTATAGATTTCAAAAGAATTTATGTTTTTCTTTCAGATGTACAGATTGCATGAGAGGACATGGAGCCCCCAAGAAAACTAACCCTACTAGTGGCAAGGGCAGAGGAAGGGGAGGAGAAAGAAAGACTTTTATCGACGAGATTATATCAAAATCTGAATTTTTTGTTCCTCAGTGACCAAACTCTCAAAAACCAAAGCCTCAACCTTCCATTCAAGTGAACTTTGAAATAGAGGAAGATATTTGGAGCCCTAAAACAGTTGAGAAACCAGTAAGAAACATTGAGGGTCGAGCAAGTGCAGTAGGGGAACAAATAGAAGAAACCATGGATGGGTATAATGAAGAGTTGCATCATGAAGAATAGGTAGGTCCTGAAGGAGATGTAAACGATGAAAACTCTTTTTCTACCTTAGGATTTCCTATTGGTGATCTTCCTAGAGGAGTAGCTCCTATGAATAATATTTTACTTTCAACTTTACCTAACTTTCATGGTTTATCTTCTGAAGATTGTGATGAATTCCTTTATGAGTTTGATATATTATGCAGAAGTTATGATTACATTATCAATGCTCAAGAATTAAAGATATTTCCAACAACGTTAAATGGAAATGCATTAAGATGGTTCATGAGTCTTGGAGGTCATGTAATCACAACATGGGATCAGATGAAACAGAAATTTCTACACAAATATCAAGACTATTGTCGAACAAGAGTAAAAAGAGAGGAACTATTCAAGATGATACAGAAAGAGGATGAAAATCTGGAGGGCTTTGTGGAAAGGCTACAATATAATCTACAAAGATCCAGTCACCCCCATGTAAGTAAAGATATTCTTAAAACAATATTATTAAAAGGAGTAAGGGATGATTGTCTACATATGCTAAATATAATTAGTAAATGGGCATATCTAAAGTATCATATGATGAAATTGTTAACCTCTATAAAATATGTTCAAGAGGAGCTGAAAGGAATAGATCAAATTGCAGGGATACCACATTTTCAAGAGTTCAAAAATTAGCCTGTGGAGGAGCAACAAGAGCTAAAATAGGTAATTTACTTGAGGATTTTAAAACTGAAATGTTAAGTTCTTTTGCTTCAAAAATTGACACCTTGCAGATTAAAAAGAAACAAGCTGAACCAGAAGTGGCTCTGTCCATCTTTTGTCCCAAATGCAGAGAATAGCACCCACTAAGGGAATGCCCATTGGACAAAATTCCAATCTTCACCCTTTGTGATAAGGATCATGAAACACAACAATGCCCTTCTTTACTAGGAATAAAAGTAGCATTATAGCCAACCGATGAAGAAGTTGAAGCTATCTATCTGTTGACACAAGGAAGGCAATGGCAACTACGAGGACAAGGTATGAATCCTAATATGCCATTTATGTTTTCTAATCATTGGAATAATTATCCTTCTTTTAGTCATGCAAATTACCCTCCCTTTAACCAAATGAAATACCCACCCTTCAATCAAATGAATTACCCACCCATGCAACAAACAAACCCTCCCTTTGTAGACCCAACAATGTTGACTCATTGGCCTCCACAACAACAACCTCATTTTATCTAATGGAATCCAAATTGGAGAGGTCAACAACCCCCATTTCCAAATCAATTTCCTCAATTTCAATCACAATTTCAACAACCACTCCCTTTACCATCAGTTTCTCCACCGAATAATCAAATGATGCAGCCCCAACTACCTGTACAACCTAACCCCAACCCCAATAATAAGGCTGTGTAGTTTATTGATATTCAAAAGCAGCCTATAATTTTTGTTTTCCCTACACAATGTAATGATATTCATTTACGATCTGGGAAAATAGTAGAACCTATGATTGATGACATTACCTCTTCTGATTCTGATAAAGAAGAAATAAAAAAGCACAATTCATCTAAAGAGGTACAACCACCCTCTAATACTATTTTTGAAACAGTAGAACCACCATTCCTTAAGCATTTAGCTTTGACTAAAACACTTGAGCCACCTGCTTTCAATATTCTAGTGGAATTACAAAATCTTTACATCAAAATTCCACTATTACAAGCACTAAGAGATGTACCAATTTATGCTAGAACTATGCGAGACATTTGTGTTAAGAAACCTAGTAGGAAAACTAAAGATCCTCTCATAGTTCATCTCATGGGTGATCTATCTGCACTAATGTCGAGCAATGCTCCTCCAGACATATGGTGGTCCCGACCATCCTACTATCATAGTGAAAATTGGAAAAATAGTAATTCTTCGAGTTCTGGTAGACTTAGGCACTGCTATCAATATTATGACTCTTTGAACTTCACAATTGTTACAACTGAAGAATGGAATCGGAGACACCCCAACCATTCTAGAGTTAGCTGACCATTCCACAATCAAACTGGAAGGATTTATTGAAGACCTAATGATCTTAGTTTAGTCCTGGAATTATCCAGCTGATTTTGTGGTATTACAACCTGAAACAAAATTTGGGAGTCATCCTATAATTTTGGGTAGGCCTTTGCTAGCCATAGCAGATGCCTTTATCAGTTGTACATCTGGTTCAATGACAATTTCCAATGGATATCAGACCAAACAGCTTACTCTCTACCCTCATGCTACAACCTTTTGGAGAATGATTAAGAGTTTCCTCTTCTTCTTCCCTTGCTTGCTGCAATGGAGGCATCAGGAAAGCTCTTCTTAGCTTCCATGAAGGTTTCCCAAGCACACTCCAAATAAAACTCTATTTCCTTCATCGAAGCTTTGCGAACCCAAGTAATATATGCTAGTTGTTTTCCTTTGTCATTTCCCATTGCAATTCCACTTCGGAGCACAATGTTACATTCCGGTCTTCCTTACGTGGCTCAGAGCTCATCATCTATAGGTTCTGAGTCGGGGGAGGTGGTAGCGCTCCTTTGTCACACATGCTAGCTATCAGCATAGGACAATCTTCTGTCTCATGATCGAACAACATACAATACACGCATAATGGACACATTTCATTTATGCAATCATGGGCATAGTGTCCTGGTCCTCCGCAATTATTGAAAATCAACTGTCTGCGACCTCTACCAAGTCCTCCTCTTCCTCGGCCTTGTCTGCACCCCTTAAATCTTGTTCACAGCATTCTGTTCAAGGGGCCAAGTTTTAGCCTGAACCCTATAGGTGGGGTTTCTATCCATCATCAACTCGTAACTTCTATAGGTATGCTTGTCATGTTCAAGGGGCCAAGTTTTAGCCTGAACCATATAGGTGGGGTTTCTATCCATCGTCAACTCGTAACTTCTATAGGTACGCTTGTCATGTCCCACCGACCAGCAAAAGTTGTAGAACAACTGTTGTGAATTTTGCGTATACTTCTGTAACAAGTGACAATTGTCCATCGCATTTTTTCCAACTATTTTAAAGATTGCACACCATAAAGTAGGCATCGCACTAGATCCTTCTTGAGCCTTTGGCCTTAGAGGCGTTGGTCCTCCTCCTGCAAGGTAATTTGTAAAAATCAGGCAATGGATTTTTTCATGACCATTACTCTTGCATTTCACACGCGACACTTCTTCACACACTTCTAGTTGAACCGTCCTATCCTTTTTTAGACTCTACATCTCAAGGCACAAATTCTTCAGCTGCGCATGGATCTGTTGAACTCCTATGTTAGGATCCTGCATCAGGGTATCATGTAACCTCATAGTAATCCCTAAGGCCTTCGCCTGAGTCATTCTCTTCTGCTACAATAACACACTCCTTAAATGTGGTAATAGTGAAGCTACAAACAACTCATGATGTTGTCCATCTATCAAATTCATATTTGCTTCATGAATCATACATTTCAGCCTTTGATCTAGCTCCCAAGGGATTTCACCTATTAGCATCATAATATATTTAAATCTGATGATCGACTACACTTTAGATTTAGGACTACTAAATTCTCTATTTAGTGATGTTTGGATATCCATGACTCTCACATTTGGGTTATCATTGGAGTACTTAATATACTAGGTCAGTGCACGATCCTGTAGGGTGTTAGCCAAAGTCACTTTATTTATATGGTCATCTATAACACCTTGTGCTTCCCATGCAACCCTTACAATGAACCAAAATTAGTCTGGATCCTCATTTCCTAAACCTTTCAACACAACAAACTTCACTGTGCTTGCCATATTGAATCATGGTGGTGGTGGAGTTGGTACGAGTGAAGATGGAGGTGATGGCAGTGAGGTTGGTGGTTGTGTGGATGGAGGTGGTATTCGTGGAATTCTTTGTCTTATCAGATGAATAGCACTTCATGGAGAGACCTTTGCGAGCTCTTCCTCATCTCCTCGTGGAGGTGAAATCAAGGGGCTATTTTCTAGACCTTATCTCCTTCGTTCCTGTAAACCCTTCCACTTCATGTAGCCCCAAACATCAAGGTAACTGCATAACTATTGGGTGTAGGAATTACACTTAAGAAAACTCCTCAACACTTAAATTGTCAACCCGAGGGATTTGTAAACTTATAGATGAAGCACATACAATGCTAGAGAGGGTAAGGATATTTCTAATGTCAATCCAGACTTTCTTTAAAGGAAATATTACAGAATGAAACTAAAGAAAGAAAAAGGCAACTTGAACCATCAAAATAAACTAAGACTGGAACAAGGAAGAATGCATTTCCAAAAGAGATTTAAAAATAAAGGGGCAATCACTCTAGCTAACTATTGATTAAATACTGAGTGTGTGTTTTCTTTAGTAGAGACACTTTAGCAGTCTTATCAAATGGGCCCTTAAAACCTGCTTATGTAAATATTTCCTTCTTTCACTAATATATACTGCACTATCACAATGTGCTTGCACTAGTGCAGGAACAGAGATTTTATGCAGAGGGTATAAAAGGTGTTTGTACTAAAAGCGTTTTGCTTCCTACAAGGGCTTGAACTTGTCAGGTTCAAAGCGCTTAGATCTGTGACACCAGATCAGAGCTTCTTGCACTTGGCATTTAATTCTTGAAATAAGTGTTTAGTTACTGCAAGTGTTATTATACTATGAAATCCAATTGCACACATAAAAATGACTTATCTGATTTTTTCAAAGTGTAGAAATAAAGAAACAATCCATATGATTTATCGTGTCATCAAATATTAATGAAAGCAAGAAAACTGCTAGAAGTAAAGTAAAAGACTTGTTGCATCACAGCAACGTGCACTGGTGCAGGTTCATTTCTCCTGCTTGGACCAGGCGGAGAAAACCAAGCAAACAAAACTGCAAAAAATGAATAGCACACCAACGTGCACTGGAGCAGGTTTATTTCTCCTGCTTTGACCAGACAACGAAAACCAAATCAAACAGAACTATAGAAAATGAATAGCACACCAACGTGCACTGGTGTAGGTTTATTTCTCCTGCTTGGACGAGGCGGGGAAACCCAAGCAAACAAAATTGTAGAAAATGAATAACACGCCAATGTGCACTGGTGTAGGTTTATTTCTCTTACTTTGACAAGGCGAAGAAAACCAAATCAAACAAAACTACAAAAAATGAATAGCACACCAATGTGCATTGGTGCAAGTTTATTTCTCTTGCTTGGACCAGGCAAGGAAAGCCAAATCAAATAGAATTTCAGAAAGTGAATAGCACGCCAACATGCACTGGTGCAGGCTTAATTCTCCTACTTGGACCAGGCGAGAAAACCAATCTAGAATTAGATGCAGAAAAATGAATTTTAAGTAATTCACGCCATGGATCTGCTTTCACTCAATAGGGATACATGTGCTATAAATTAAATCACACTTAGCAGAACAAGCATAAAGTACAAGAAACGTAAAATAGGATAAACGTGTTGGGTTGGCTGGGCCCTAGCCAACCATCTCATTTCCCTTTCAAATAGGAACTCCGCTTAGTATTTTACCAATTCATCAACTTGCAAACACAGAAATATGATTTATGAAACATAAGGCAGAGCTCCCTTTTATTAAGTCATAGAGGAAAATACATGCATGATTACATAGTCCAGCCCAGATTTGGGCGATAACAAAAATACAAGCCTATTATCACCTCCCTGGTTATATCTTTTCTCTATACAAATTCTTAACAAAAACTATCTCGTCCTATTTACATTCTGCGTTATATACATCTTTGGCCGAAGGCCAAAAAGATCTTTTAACCTATTACATAACCGAAATGTAGAATTTAGCTTCTCAGCCTTCAAAATTAGGCAGTTCAACAACTAGCCGTAGCCAATCTCCAGCTATTCATTCTTCATAAATCTGATCTCATCTAGCTTTGATTGACCTTGCTATCATGGCTAAAGCTCAGTTGCCTTTAGATCTAACTTGCTGCATTGGCCAAAGTTGTGCAAAATGAGGTAAAGATCAGGGAGGTCTGAATCTACTACAAATATTCGTTGTGCTGGCACCAATGCGAGATCTGATCCTACACTAGGATCAGCAGTCATGATAAGCACTTAACTACCAAACAAACATTGGAGATATCAATAAGTTACAAAAGTGATTATAAGCAATAAATCATGTAATAACTAATTAATTAATGCTAAGTTAAGTTAAAAAGACGAAATATAAAGTTCATGTGAAACATGTCATCATTCTTGGACTAGTGCAAGATGAGGGTGTATAAGAGAGGTAAAACAAGGATAAATGGTTATAATTTAGGAAGGGAAAAATGGTCAAAAGAAAGCAAATTATGGGGCTAATAATAACCAGCTTTTCACAAAACAACATTTTAATCCAAGTATTCAAAGACTTTATGTACTTACCTCGAGGTCCTTTGAGAAAGCATCACTCTGCCTCATTGTAGATGACTGAGGTGTCAACCATGAACTCAATAACAAATCCTCCTATATTACGATTGAGCCAATGTTTGACTACATGTGTGATCTTATCCTCTGATACTTCCAATATTCAAACTAGCTCTGGGGTCCACACAATAGGACCATCAATTTTCCACCTTCCTTGGCTATCTATTAGCTTCATGATCCACTCGTATGGCTCAGTAGGGAAGGACATGAAAAATATTTCGTGGATATCTGTATATAGGTAGCTATCTAGCCACTCTTCTTTTGATAGTCACAGGTTTCTATTCTCCTGCACCACGAACTTGTGAATTCTTCTGACCAACAACCTTCAATTTCTTTCTTAGTTGGATTCTAATGATACGACATCACACATCTCTCATGCAGATTGCGGTCCCTACAACAGAACCATTTTTTGGCTTATGTGGGCTTGACCCAAGTTCAGATTTATTTAGCCAAACAAATGCCTACAGTACTGGCCCTTTCAACATCAGCCCGTGGAGTGACAACTAAAGTCTGACTCGAAGCAGTATGGGGGGATGTTGGAACCAAGTTTCCACACCCTTGAGATGGATGTGATGTTGGTTTAGTCCAACTAAACTTTCCTTCACACAGGTCGCTTTGAGCATTGTTCTACTCTTCAGTACCTTTGACATTTTTCATAATCAACTTTCGCGTAGCCCTAACTAGGGGCTGAAGTCATTTTGCGCTTCTAAGGAAAAAAACAACAATATCTCCTGAACTACGCCAAGTATCTTACTTATCTTATTAACAAGTCTTGATTTTCTTCACATAAATAGATATTCTATCTTGTGTTCACTTAGCTAATACAATTATACACATATTCTATCTTGTGTTCACTTAGCCAATACAATTATACACATTCATGTATCATATAAGCATTAAAAGTGAAATTCATACCCAATATAACATATGCATAAAACATGAAATAAAGACGAAGAATTGATAGAAACTTCTCTTTATTAATACTTCCATTGTTTACAGACTTGACTCACCCTGCGCACTCAACTGCAAGGGTGTGCGCACTTAGTTGCAGACTACCAGGCCTCTTACACTTAGTTGCAGAGCCTCTTCCTACGATATGACCCAAAACTAGACTTTACACTTCAAAACTATCTCACATACATCATGTTGATTCTTCGACTATGATTAGATGCCTTAACTACTTAGAGATTTGCTCTATTTATACAATCCCATGGTTTGTGGACCATGGGTATATCTTCTATAGCCAACATTACATTATCAAAATTAAGGGAAAACAACCCTATGACTCTTTAATGAACTACATGCTCCGAACCCACAAAAAGTGGAGTCTTTACATTGGAATTACAAAATTGACCAAAATCTTGCCTCTAAGCCCCAAAACTTCCCTTGGGGAATCCCACACCCAATAGTTTTATGACATAAAGAAACATTTCTGGGGAGTTGTGAATGTCAAAACCCATTTTTTGGTATTATCACATGAGCAGATCAATCTTGGGACAGAAAAATATTTGAAGTATGTGAATCTCGATACTTGTTATACACGACAAGAGTGGCAACATTTCATCCACTTATTCAAGTAGTACTGTGATGTATTCATGTGGAAGTACGACAATCTCAAGGCATATGACACACAAATAATCCAACACGTGATACCAATCAAGGAAGGTGCTAAGCCTTTTCAACAATAATTAAGGAAAGTTCATCCAACAATTGAGCGCCTCACATAGAAGGAATTAAGGAAGCTGTTGGATGCCTGGGTCATTTAAAAAGTGTGACATTTGACATGGGTATCTAACTTGGTCCTTGTAAGGAATAATTCCAAGGACATCTACCTATGCATAGATTTTTGCAATCTTAACTGTGCCTCGGACATTGATAATTATCTAGTTCCATCCATGGAGCAGATATTGCAAATAGTATTTGGGGCAGAAATGTTTTCTTTGTTAGATGGTTTCTTGGGCTACAACTGGGTTCTTGTAGCAAAGCCTAATAGGGTAAATACTACATTTTGTACGAAGTGGGTCACATTGCATTTTGTCGAATTCTATTTGGACTCGTCAATGCAGGTGAAACGTTTCAACGTGAAATATACATTTCCTTCTGTGGGATTATAGGATAGAGCATAGTGGCCTACCTCGATGATGTAACAATGTTTTCCAAACAATGGTCAAACCACTTGTGCCACCTTAAGAAAAATTTTGAGCGATGACGAAAATACAAGATATCGTTGAATCCTAACAAGAGTGTCTTCGTAGTCTTTAAGAGTAACCTTCTTGGACATATTATTGCTAAAAGTGGGATCAGGGTAGATTCAGACCCGGTTTAGACCATCACATAGATTCCCCTCCTAGTGAAAATGAAAACTATGCAGTCCTGCTTGAGGAAGATCAATTTTCTCATAAATTTCATCTCTGACTATGCTCATATTGTCAAACCCATATAGGAGATGATGAAGAAGGACACATTCTATAAATGGGATAAAATGGAAAAGGATGCATTCACCCATATTAGGTAAGCGATAGTAGAAGCACCAGTGCTTTCTAGTCTAGACTTTAGCAAAGACTTCTTTCGCTACACTTTCACCTTCGACACTTCTCTTGTTGTTGTGCTCATTCTGAAGGATGAGTTGAACAATGAGTGACCCATATCCTTCATGAATGCAAGACTACAAGGAACATAAATCAAATACCCCATTGTGGACAAGAAATATTATCCAATATACAAGACAATAAGGAACTTCAGGTCCTACATCTTGGAAAGTCATTGTATCATCTTTGTTCCACACCGAGCAGTCAGGGCACTACTTATTCAAAAAGAGTTGGGTGAGAGAAGGGAAAACTAGATGATTGGATTACAATAATAAGATATCAACATCAAACTAGTTCACACCATCAAGGTTCATGGTCTTTTCAAGTTAGCAGTAGAAATATTCAATGCGGAAGAGGAAGAAGAAGAGATCACAAGCTGGGAGAAATAAATTGAAATGTACAACATTGAGTGAGCCTCACTGTAACACCATCCTTGCACAACTACCCAATCAATCATGTAGCTGGGGTAAACATGGAATGAGAGGCCACTATGATATGATTCAACCTTCCAAGTCACATTAAGGAAGTGGAACTGATAGAAACACACCATACAGACATTCATCATCAGTTACAGGACCCTCAAGAACCAATCCAATACTTTAGATAGATTTCCCTCTGGTTTCACTGAAATTTTGGACAACTTAATCCTAATTCGCTCTCATGCTATGTGCATGACAACATTGAGAAACCTAGAGTCACTCTCATTTAGCTAGGGTTATGCCAGCATTTGCGGGATTTGAGCTACTTTTTCAGTCCTAGACCCCAGGACACTACCAAGAATTGAATCATCTCTTCAGAACAATAAAATAACATGCAAATGATAGTATTAAAGAAAATACTTGATTAATATCTCAACTACACCCCTATTAGCAATGACATGCATTTCATCAAACATATCATGAATATGTAAACTATAGGTCTAAATAATAGATTTGAACATAGGGGTCTCATAATTATCTAAGATTTTCCATGAACCATTGATGCCTCAACACATTAATTTCCATTCCATCCATTATAACATAGATACAATGTTCATTCATATACAAGTAGAAACATGATGGGAGCCATACATAGCTGTTGTCATAAAACATATACATAACCAACACAATAGGGAAAAAATAGGAATGAACCCATCACCATATAAACCTCATATAATCTAGTATAATTCTCATATAAATACAAGGAGAAATAACCTCTTATCGATGATACAAAATCCAACAAAGGATGAGACTTCCATGTTCCACCCAACCGTAGAATGAATAAGCCAAATCTCTCTTCATCCATTCACCCCCATGCCATATTCCAAGCATGAATGTGGGATCTCATAGAAAACATCAACCAAAACTCATCCAGGGCTTCCAGAGGCCATCCAGCTTAACCCATCAAACAATGATTCCACCTCATGGTTAGGCATCACAAAACCATCATCATATCAATACCCATCCAAACCTTTCAGGGCTCTAGAGCGTTTGTTCCAACATGGATTCCAAGGCTAGTAATTCAACCCACAACTATCATAAGGCTCCAGAGCATTTGTGCAACCAAGGATCTAGGACTAGTAACTCAACCCACAACTTATACAGGGCTTTAGATCATTTGTCCAACCAAGGCTCCAAGACTAGTAATTCAACCCACCATGGGATCCAGAGAATTTGTTCAACTAAGGCTCTAGGACTAATAATTCAAACCAAGTTGTTATAGGGATCCACAATGTTTTTCCATCCAAGGCTCCCAGACTAATAACTCAATCCAAGATAAGGAAAAATGAGAACCAACCAAAAACAAAACAAGGAAATAAACCCAAAAATTCCATGGCTATCCATAAAATGGCAAGGTTAGGAAATCCATTGTCAATCTAAGAAATCCTCCATGCCAATGATAGGTCATAACCAAGAAACCACATGCATGTGTTATGCATGTCGAAACTATTGAGGAAAACGTACATGCAACTTGGTACTTGCAAGAAAATATGATGTAGCTATTGATCTCAGTGCCCTCTTGCGCTTTCCTTCTCTTCCTTTGCCTTCCTAGGCCAAGAATCAAAGTATTCCACACCCTCCAAGAGTTATCCAAGGAAGCTCTAGGTCTCCAAGAATATGAGAGAGACAAAAGAAAAGAGGTCCACCAAAACCTGTCAAAATCTTTCTCACTGATCCTGAGAATATTTTTTTATCAATGAGGCATCTATTTTCTTCATTTTCCATTATTTTCCTTCAATTTCCTCCTCACATGCAACCGATGACCTTTCACCTTCCTTTTATCCTAATTTCCATTATTTTCATAAATAAATGTGTCAAAATTCCATTTTTCCTTTCCAAAGCCTTAGCCATTACCTTTTCCAATTTCCTTTAGCCATAATAAACCAAATCAACATCCATTAGGATATTTCCCCCATCATTTAGCTTGGAATACATGTCCCATCAACTGTGACCTTATATATTTTTACATGGATTTTTGACTAAGGTTGTTATAGAACCCTCCCCCTCGGGGGAACACCATCCTCGATGTCCAATGAAACCTATAACCAACAAGATTGTTGAAAACAAAATATACTGCCCATGGAGCTTTATAACACATCTCTTTGCAGTATTTACAATGACCATTACTGAAACATGACAAACATATAATTTACTGGAGCTTTATAACATAGATCATTACAGTATTTACGATAATCACATATACACCTACACATTTTCTTCAACCAACAAATAACCATACTGTCTATGGATCTTTATGAATCCAGATCGATACAATATTTATAATAATACACACATATGCACATTTTCTCAACCATGAAATAAAAGGATGTGATGCTTGCATCCACAACAAGGAAACCTAGAGGCACACACCTCTGCCCTTGAATTAATACTAGGATTCACCTCCTTCGTAGGAAGTCCAAAATCCACTGCAAAGTCAAATCTACTTCTAATGTCTAACAC
Organism: Pinus taeda; assembly: GCA_000404065.3. Lineage (NCBI taxonomy): Eukaryota > Viridiplantae > Streptophyta > Pinopsida > Pinales > Pinaceae > Pinus > Pinus taeda. The sequence goes on from APFE031375863.1 coordinate 228,841, forward strand.
TATAATCCCATGCCACTTGTCCTCTCAGTGAACAGTTACTGACTCACTGTTCTAGGGTGCACTCCCAATGTGCATTTGATTCCATATGGCAATGCTAATGATAAAAACATATCCTTCATTGGCCTTCCCTTATCTACTAGATAGTCCCTTGGGAAATTATGTAATCCCCTTCTGTGCAGTTACACACTTTCTAATTTCCGTTGGCACCCTCATATTGGGTAGTCCATCCCTTAGCAAGGATTCCTTGCATTGGAAGCTACAAAAAACCAAGGCATATCCCTGCCTTAAAATCATCATACTAGTCATAGCATGCTCATGGAAATCAATGGTCACTATTGGGTACCATTGTCACACAATGTCCCTACTCCTAAAGTGCTTTGCTAACACATTGTTGCATGTTCCAATTTCTTTTGTTGTTGCTACTAATACTTGTAGTCAATTTCAACCACCTAACCAAAAATTTCCATCCTTCGTATACCAAGCACATAACTCCCATTAGATTAAAAAAAATGTAAATAAATTCAAATTATACCTCATTAGTAGCTCGTTAATAAGGTACAATTGCAATCCTATTGACTTCCTCTCATAGCAAGTCAAACTAGTATCTTTGACCAAATCATCATGTATAAATATGTCACATTAGGTTGGCTCAAAACACAACCATCATAGATCAAAATCATAACTCACATGTAACCATCATAAACTAGAAATATATATCATGTGTAATAATCATAGACTAGAATTAGAAATAACATGCATAACTAAAATAAAATAAAATATTGACACTTATCCTTTGGTCGATCCTTATCTTCTACCTTGTCGTTACTTCGTACACACCTCGGATTGGTTGCTAGACCTGACAAACACCAAATGCATTCTCCTCAACCATGTGCACACACACACATAGTGTATGTACCACACATATAGCACACATGACGTACCACACCATGCAATACATGCATATACACCTGACATACAACACATACACCTATACCTAGTGTACAACACAACATGATACATACTCCTACATCTGTGTATGACACAACACAACACGTATACGTACACAATGTACATCATAAGACATACATTTTGCACACAACATGTGACACCCAAAAATGCATACACATACACACGATATACAACACAACTCATACATCTATGCCTAATGTATAACACCACACAATACATGTACCCACACATAGTACAATGCAATGAATACACATGTCATGATATGATAACTACACAATGTACATACATACTACTACATTTACACAACACAATATGTATGACATGCGCATAATACTGCATGTACACCAGTACCATATGTACCACATCTACACAGTACCACTAGTATAGTGGAACCGCCTTCATAGCATCACATGTAGATGACACCACCTACACAACGTGTATACCACAACACATGTACACTGCACAATCTATGCAATGTGTACACAATACCACATCTACATAGTATAAAATACATGACATGTACATGACACCACCTATACATAGCATCACATGCATGACATGTATAGAGCACCACCTACACACAATGCCACTTGTACAACATGTCCACAACACCACATGCACACAACACCACTTGTATAATCATGCAAACAACACCATATGTACATAACACCACATGTACAACATGCATGCAACACCACATGTACATATCACTGCATATCCAACACATACATAGCATCATCTGTACACAACACCAAAGATGAAACATGTACAAAATATACAACATATGCAGAACAATAGTACCTCACATCCAAAACCACACTATCTCTACCAAGAAACCTTGCTTCTAGTGTCTTATACATGCTTTTCCTAACATGTCCCAGACCACACTACTTTCATTTCGTTGATGCATCCCTTAGCATTACCTGTCATAACATAAACATAGGCATAATACACACATCCAATATCAATTCATATCCACATGATACTGACCTCATATTTGTCTTGACTACTCTTCCCAATTGATTCCTCATAAGACAGGGAACCTCTTCATGTCATTTACCTGCATAAGAAATCATTCCTCCACAAGAATGATTCCTAATGACCCTGTCAGATAGTGACATAGATACATAGATACATACACATATACAAGAATTACGATAAACAATCATGATTGTGTCAGGCAAAGATATGCATACATACACATACATAAATATAAACATCAACATAAAATAATAATGATCTAGTTATTCAACGACATACATATATACATGTATACGCATATAGACATGATCATATTCCCGATCCAAACATAATTACATAAGGTAAATTTTAAGAGAACGTCCTTATTCATGGCCAGAATGTACAACATTTATAACAATCTTTCCCAACATAGTCAAGGCATTTAACACCTTAAATCCATTCACTTTACCTTTACTATTATCTTTCTCATGGCTATCTTGCCATTTTCCATTTGCACCAATGGACCAAATCAATCCAACTGACTATCATAGTATTACCTTCCACTATGCTTGCTTGTGCACCAACTTCATCTGAGTCTTTTGTTACCTTTCAGGTACCACACAGCTCTCCCTGAGCTCCATTAACTATCCTCTTTCACAACCAATTTCCAAGACTCAAAACATAAAAGGTAAGCCAAGAAACAAACAAGAAGAAAATCATGAAATCAAAAAACAACAATATGACACGAAAACCAAAACCAAAAAGCCTTGGACTAGACATAAAAAAATCATAATGAAGAACAAAAAATCACCAAAAAACCAAAATCACAAGACTAATAACATACACCGTGACTCAATCCCCATGGTTTCCACGAAAACTCAACTTGAGCCTTCTCCAAGATTTCATGTCAACCTCTCTTTCCATGCAACTCCCTACATCATACTACCATAAACACATAACTGTTAGTGCATAATTAAACATAACAATACACAAGTTACCTTACTTTGTTTTTCCAAGCATGTTTCTTTCAACTGAACACATCCACACCATCTCTCAAGGAAATCTAATTCCGTTCACAGATCCACCTGTAACTAGAGATTAGCTAATATATCTGTCAAGTACATGTTCATGAATCTAGCACATATCCACATAATGTTAGATAATATTAAGGTGAAGAAGGCCTCCTATATGAAATCCACTCATTTGTTTGGAATTATGGTTTCCAAACATAGCCAAAGGAATTCTTTTCCAAATCCTTTCCTTTACCGTTTTTCCTTGTTGCAATTGAGGCTTGCTATATACTGTCACATCACCTAACTGTTAGTTATATAAACATATCAACTATCATCTTGTCATATTGATACCAAGCATGTTTCCTACAACTATTTATCCATGTCAATCACACGTTCCAAATATAAAGACAATCATATCTATCAATTTGAAATCAACCTTTACAAACAATCATGTCATAATCCATTGTCAACTCATAGTAATTAGACATAATGCTACAACTATCACCTACTTACATGCAATTACATATCAGTTGTCTCGACACATATGTATTATTACAATCATCTTAAAATAATATCATTGGAACGCATACTCATATTACGAAATTCATCAAACATTCAACCAACTTGCAAACATACCATGTTAAATAAATCAACTAGACAATGTAATATACACCAAACACTCGAACATCAAATAGATGACATAATCAAACAATTAAGCACCAAATATACAACTCATACCTTATTGTATCTTGGGGGAGGTGATCTTATTTTCGTAATCATTCTAGATTAGCATGATATAAATTCACAACACATCAACTCAACCCCAAATAAGATCATGATATCCATAATAGTCAATAACTATAATATTCACATCATAAACTCATAAGCAATTATCATTCATACATAATAATCACATCTACATAGCCATTCTAGATTAGTATGACATAATATCACAACATATTAACTCATACCTAAATGTCATAACCGTAACCATGTGCATAGACCAATCCAACTTAGTATGATACATATAACATTAAGATCTTAATGTAATAACTCTAATCACCATGATACTAGCGTATAACAACAATAAGCTATATACCATGCTCATCAGCAACATATAACCTAATCATCAAGCTAACTATCATAAAACATCAATAGCAATGCATACAACCACATGTTAATATATTTCTTGACTATTTGACACATGTTCTTCTGACTATACTAATCAACTATCATCTATCATATATGTAACCATAACATCAAAAGATATGTACATAAACCTAATGCATATGATAATACTTAACTTACTTACCTACATGCCCAACATGCATACCTGTGTGATGATCCACTCTTATCCCAAATTCCAATGTTGTAACCTCATTATGATGATTTGCATCTCTTGCTTTATCTTAGCCAACACATTAGCATCATAACAACCAATACCATTGATGACCCCCATAAATGGGTAATTATATGGGCTAATTTTACCTCATAACCAAGTCAAATCAACCATTCTCTTATATTATTGTATGATTTTCTAATTATATTCATGCTTATAGAGTGAGTTGAGTTAGTCATGATGCCATGTTGTCTAATATGTGTTTAATGTAGATTACTGATGAATTTTTTGGTCAAAGTCAAGGATTCAGTTGACAAATGGTAGTAATAACTCAAAGCGCACAAAGGAGAGGACTTATAGGAGGGAGTCCCCCTCATTTATTACTCCTCACTTCGAATTCCCCTTCATTTAGCTCAGAGTACAAGTAGCCAAGTCATGGATTAGTAGGCAGTCGAGGAAGTGGAAGATGACTAATGACTCTCTTGAGTTTTGGGAGCCAATCCTCCTTGATTTTAAGGAAGCTATTGGAAGCTTTAGTTGTATAGGTAGAGAGGCCTACGGCTGCACTAGGGTCAGATATATTGGATTTTTGTTGTACTTTTTCTCATGTAAACTGTGCTCAACTTCGAGCTTATTTGTTGTGACAGTTTCATGTAATCTTATTCTTGTTTCGAAATAAAAATGGAATCCTCTTTGAGTTAGAATTGAGTCACCTAAGAGGGCTGAAGCCCTCGGGTTAGGGTCCAATCCAAGTATCCAGGCTCCTCTTTACTTGTATTTGTATGTTTTATTTCATTTTGTAGATTAGGTTGCTGTTAGATGAATTTCTTTTATGGTCAAGAATAGGTTTCTTTTGATGATTCAATAGTTTGCTTCCATTTGTGCTTTCTATAGCAAGTTAAGCAGTGATAAAGAAAATATCCAAAATTCTAGGAACAATGCCTTGAAATCTCTTCCTCCCTTTGGGACCATGATTTGAGGCAAAGACCCTCTTGCTACCCCCAAAACACAAATTTTCCTCATTCATAAGACTTCTAGTGTTCACAACATTTCAGTTGGTTAATAGTCTAGTTTTCTTTTCTTCAAAACTTCTTCATCATGCTCAGTTATTTATTTAACATAATCTTCCTCCATGCTTTCCTTTATTGCAGTAGTTATCAGCATTTCCTTTCATAGATCATAGTTTAGACTAGTTTGATGCAAAGCTTTGTTTTTCTATATTCACTTATTTCATTACTTTCTTAATCTCATTGGTTGACTATAAAATTTTTATGCAAAAAATATCTTCTAGTAGTAGTCTATCCTATCATCCATCCCATCCTCCATCTGATCCATTCCCCATAGGTCACCCAAGTCTCCCCTCAATTCTACCTTAGTTTCCTGCATTTTCCATAGAATCTCTCCCTCTCTCCTTGAGCAAATCCAATCATCTTTCTCTCTCCTAATGATTCTTGGTAGACCCTAGGTGACCTAACACTTCGTTCCAACCTTCATCCACCTTTTCCAACCACTCTCACACCCTCAAAATGGTGAAAAATTCTCTCGTCCTCCTCCTATAGGCCTCCTATAGAACATTGTTTTTCCTCCTGTAGATTTCCTTTGTCCTCGTATAGATTTTCCTGTAGGATTTCTTTTAAAGGAAAAGTGTGGGAAAAGCCTCCAAAAGGCCATTTGAGACGTCTTAGGACCTAAACACACCATGCTACATCCTCTCAAGTACCAAAATCACCTTTCAACACCACCTATTCGTTGTGACCTTCACAAACAATAAATCACATACATGTCAAATTCACATAAAAATACATAAAAATCCAAAAAGATGTTTTTTGCTCATTTACTTCCAGAAATAGCTTAGTTAGATGTTGTTTACTTTCTTGAGTAGGTAATGGCATTATTTTCATGGTTTCCATAGTGTTTTATACAAAAGTAGGATTACTTGGTTAAGTAGGATTTACTTGGTTTGCTTTACATTTTAGTGTTTCTCGTTTCTACAATTAGAGTAGTATCTATAGAGTAGTCTTTCTTTCCTTCCATCACATATAGAGCTTCTTCTAGAATCCATAGAAGTTGGCTTGAGCTCCTAGTGATCTTGCACCGTCGCTTCCAAGTTTTTTACGAACTACTGGGTTGATAAGAGTAAAGTAGGTAGCCTAGGACTTGCAGCATTATTGCTACAATACTGGGGCTCACCAACCATCATGATGACCTAAGTTTTATACAATGACTTCAAGAGGCATGTTTGACCAAAATTTCATTCATAACTATAACCAAGGCCATGAATGCATAAAAACTTCATATAGATATATAACACATGAGTACGAAACCATATACACATCATTCTAGCTAGGGTCCAGTCATCAATGCATGACCATATCAACTACACAAACCATGAGCTCATGCATGGCTACAACAACCACATCATCTGCACTTGAGAATATGTGAACACTAACATGCATAATAAATGCATATACAATGATTCACTCATGATGACGTACTCCAGGACAACAACTTCAACCTCACATGGTGACACCACTACAACCATGATCAAAACCATACAAATGCAACAATCACATGGACTACATGCATAAGGAACACATATGAAACCAACATGAATGCATGACCAACACAAAACCCATCTAGTCTGAGGGGTGAACCATGCTCCAATACTAATCTATAACACCCTCCTCCAAAATATACCTAAGCAATCGGACTGCTGGGTTAAACATGCGGCGAGAGGCCACTATGATATGATTCAACCTCCTAAGTCATGTTAAGGAATTGGAACCAATAGAAACATGTCATACAAACATTCAACATTAGTTACACGACCCTCAGGAACTAATCCAATACTTTATATAGCTTCCCCTTGGGTCCCACTGAACTTTTGGACAACTTAAGCCTCATTCACTCTCATGCTATAACCATGATAGCCTCCAGAAACCTAGAGTTTCTCTCACAGGGTTGCCTATCAGTGTCTAGAGACTCATTTAGTGAGTGTTATGCCAACATCTATGGGATTTAAGCCACATTTTCAAGACAATAGCCTAGGCTACTGCCCAAATTTTAACCACCTCTTTAGAATAGTAAAACAACATGGAAATCATAATACTAAAGAAAATACTGGTTTAAGACCTTGACTAGACCCCCACTAGCCATGACAGGCATTTCATCAAACATATCATGAATATGTAAACCACATGTGTAAATAACATATCTGAGCATAGGGTATCATACTTATCTGAGATTCACCATGAAGCATTGATGCCTCAACACATTAATTGTCATTCCATCCATTAGATCATAGATACATTGTTCATTCATATACAAGTAGAAACATGATGATATCCATACATAGCTACTATCATAAAACATATACATAACCAACATAATAGGGATACAAATACCAATGAACTCATCGCCATATAAACCTCATATAATCCATTATAATTCTCATAGAAATACAAGGATAAATAACCTCTTATTAATGATGCAAAATCCAACCTAGGATGGGGCTTCCACATTCCACCCAATTGCAAAATGGCTGAGCCAAATCTCTCTTCAGCCATTCACCCCCATGTCATATTCCAGTTATTATTGTGGGATATTATAGAACACACCAATCAAAACTCGTCCTGGGCTTCCAGAGGCCATCCATGTCAACCCATAAAACAATGATTCCACCTCATGGTCGGAGATCAAAAAATTATCATAAGATCGTTATCTATCCTAGCCTTCTAGGGCTCCAAATCATTTGTTCCAACCCAACCTCCAAGACTAGTAACTCAACCCATGATTATCACATGGCTCCAAAGAATTTTTCCAACCAAGGCTCCAGGAATAGTAACTCAACCCACAACTTATACATGGCTTCAAAGCATTTGTGCAACCAAGGCTCAAAAACTAATAACTCAACCCACCAAGGGCTCTAGAGCGTTTGTCCAACCAAGGCTCTAGGATTAGTAAATCAAACCAAGATAGTACAATGCTCTAGAGCATTTTTCCAACCAAGGTTCTAGGACTAATAACTGAACCCAACTATTACAGGGCTTCCAGATATTTTATCCAACCAAGTCTCTATGAACTAGTAACTCAACCCAAGCTAAGGAAACATGAGAACCAACCAAAAACACAATAAGCAAATAAAGCCACAAACTCCATGGCTATACAGGAAATGGGAAGGCTAGGAAATCCACTATCAATCCAAGAAATCCTCCATGCCAATGAAAAATCATAACGAAGAAACCACATGCATGTGCCATGCATGTCAAAACTATTGAGGAAAACATACCTGCAACTCAATACTTGCAAGAAAATATGATGTAATTGTTGATCATGATGCTCAATTGTTCTTTCCTACTCTTCCTTTGCCTTGTTTCTCCAAGAATACAAGTATGCCACACCCTCCAATAGTGCTCCAAGGAAACTCTATGTCTCCACGGAGAAGAGAGAGAGAGAGAGATTAGAGGAGAGCTCCACCAAAACCTGTCAAAATATTACCCACTGATCCTCAAAAGCCTTTTTCTCAATGATCCCTATATTTTCTTCCTTTTTCATTATTTTCCTTCAATTTCCTCCTCACATGAAAACTATGACCTTTCACCTTCCTTTTATCCTAATTTCCATTATTTTCATAAGTAAATGTGCCAAAATGCCATTTTTCCTTCCCAAAGCCTTAGTCATTGCCCTTTCCAATTTCCTTTAGCCATAATAAATTGAGTCAAAACCCATTAGGATGCTTCCCCTGCCATTCAACTTGGAATACTTGTCCCATTAACTATGGCCTTATATAGTTTTACATGGATTTTTGACCAGGGTTATTACATTGTCCCACCTTAGATGGAAACTCTTGGTATGTAGATGTGCATCGGTACCTTAAGCATGGCATTGTGCCCTCTCATTTCTCTATGTGGAAGAAGATGGAACTTTGACTTAAACCATTATCATATCAACTTATGAATGGGGTGCTTTTCAGAAAGCACCACAATGGGATATTACGTAGGTGTTTGGATGCACATGATTCAAACAAGGTTTTACATGATCTCCATGACAAACCAGCTAGGGGACACTTCGCAAGAAACTCTACAACACACAAGGTCATGCAAGGTGGATACTACTGGCCTACACTATTCAAAGATTCTTAGGCCTATACCCGCAAGTGTCCAGTCTGTTAAAGGTGCACCAACCGAAATCAGAAGTTAGTAACCCTGATGCAACTTGTTGTAGTGGAAGAATTGTTCCAGCAGTGGGACTTGGATATCACTGGGGAGATTTTCCATCATTCATCAAAGAAACACCACTATATTTTGACTGTTACTGATTATTTCATGCGGTGGATGGAGGAAGTTCCATGAAAACAAGTGAATGATCAGGAAGTCATCATCTTTCTATAGCAAAATATCATCTCAAGGTTCAGCGTACCTATGTCACTTTTCTTACAATGCAATGTACTTTTCTTCATCAAATTTGTATGATTTTTGATTGGAAAATGGTATTGTCTTGAAACATTCTGCTAACTATTATCCACATGGGAATAGTCTTGTCAAATCAACAAATAAGAACCTCATCCATATAATCAAAAATACAATATTCTCTGAGAATTGAAACTGGCACTCCGCTTTGGTGAATTCTTTATGCGATGATCGAGTTACACCGAAACCTTCTCTAAATACCTCCCCTTAATTCTTGTTGTATGAAAAGGAAGCCATCCTCCTGCCGAACATCTACTTGCCTACTCTCCAGTTGTCCCAACAATTCCATGGCAAGACTTGTCTCTTAGTTCAGTGTAGGATGGACACTTTGCACAAGCTACTGGAAGAAAGACTCAAATCAAAAGAAAAAATTGCACTCCATTAGAGTCGTATCAAGAGATGGTTTGAAAGAAATTTTGCAGGGAGGAATAGCATCAGTGTGGGTGACTTAGTCTTAAAGTGGTACAAATCCCATGAGGACAAAGGCAATCACACTAAGTTTCAATCCCTATGGATTGGTCCTTACAGAGTCCATGAGAAGCTTGGCCAATACGCATGTCATCTTAAATCACTTGACGAAAATATTGACTCTCTCCCTGTCAATGGCCAAGACTTAAAGCAATATTTTGAATGAAGATCTAGGGCTATGCCCCACACTATGTACATAGTCTTTTGTTGTTTGATGTTATTTTTTCTTCAATTTTTTGTTGTTTTTCTTACGCAAATAGTTGTTGTGTCTTACTGCATTATGGCTTCCAAGTGTGTGTGGATGAAGTTCAAATAATCTTGTGACACTGCAGCCCTTGGCCAATCCTATGTCCATCTTCCTAGTATTGCTTGTAACTTTTGGTTGATGAATTTATAATAGAAAATGTGATCCATATGTAAGGAGAGTTTTGGCCTAACCATGAACTTATGTCCAAAATGGGAACCTCATGCCTATACTCAGTTTTCTGCTTTGGTTTTTTGAAGCTTATCCAACTAGTATAAATGAAGAAGGGGAAAATCTAAATGAAAAAACAGAAATCAAAGGTCTTTATATGCTTCTCTTGAGGAACAGCTTCTCTTTCTCTCAATAAGTTCAAATCCATCTTCTAACACAAAAATAAATAAGTGGCGATGCATAGTTCTCTTTAAATAAATAAATAAAGGTTAAAGAAGAGAAAGGCTTCCTCTGCAGAGAGTTGAAGCAGGAAACTACACTGGGGTATTGTCTAGGCTCGCTGGGTGTGGAGAAGTGCTTGCATTCCTATGTGACTATGTCGACCTACTATCTAGGCCTGCTGGTAGTGGAGAAACACAATAGATGGGAAGCTATACTCTAAAAATACTAATCTTGTAAACTAAACTACCCTTCTTAATTTGAAACACTATGATCTAGATGAATCTTATGTTTTGTTCAATTGAGAAGGTACCAAGGGAACCATATCTACCCATGGGATAAGTGGGAAGCCGAGGTAATCTACATGAGGAATCAATACTCCCTGAAGGATTAAGGCCTTGCATTAAAAATGAACCAAGACAGAGAAGTTAGAATTCAACTAGTGTGTCGCCAAGGGTTGTAGTGGCTACAGCACCCTCCAAAATTTTGGCTTACATTCAAGTTTCAAAGCCTTCATGGTATTTCTCTTTATTTTTGCAAACATTTTAGCTCATTTCATGAGCTTTCTTAGGGTGTTTTCACCCCTTTTTCTTATTTGATCAACTGTCATCTTTTGGCATGTTTGACTATTTTACCATGCTTACGAACCTTTTTTGGTGGCTTCAAAGGTTGGTATTTGTGTATTCTAGTTTTCCTAGCTATGTAAACACCTATTACACTCATACAAAAAGTTTTAAGCATTGTCACACAAGTGTTGTCACAGTTGTCCTAAAGTCTAACTCAAGTGTGACACTTGTTTCTTCTTGTTATGAGACAGTCTCACAAAGGGTAGTGCTTTGTCTTGTTGTTCTGGTGGTCTATGTTGTTTTGTAGTCAAATTATGCTAAGTTTCTTATCACAAATTTCAAGTTCTACACAAGTTCACCTTCCTCCCACACTTAGGTGTTTCTCCAAAAATATTCACGACTATGAAACTTAGTTCACCGAACCCTAGCTAAAATGTGTACTACACAATATCATCCCTTGGTGATGCAAACCTACTACCTAGAACTACATAGTGTGTAGTCACTACCCCCGAGGGTAGTTGCACTGTGAAATTCTAAATATGAGAAGCCTCCCTTCATCCATATAATTGTGCAGTAATTCCTCAAGGCCTGACCTGAACTATGGACTTAACAATCTCAGTCCTCAAGATTCTCCCCTTGCTTGATGGAACCCTGTAATGCGTAGCGATCCCAGCCTACCTTACCTATTAGAATTGCGTAGAATTTCCTCCCAGTGTCCTCCCTCAGCAAGAGCTCACAAACCTCATGAACTGCGCAAATCTTTCCTCCCAAGGTCCCATCCTACATCAGCCACTAATTGAATCAACTACATAATATTGTTCCCCTGTGGCCCCTATGCAATTTTTCCCCTTATTAAGGATTATGCTCAGAAGTTCCTTATCCAAGCCCGAGTTGCACTATGCAAGGTCTTATTGACCAGTTTCTCTCCCTATCACCTAGAACTATGCAATGTTCAATTAATGGGCCCTCTTTCCAACCTATCACCTATCCCAAGCTTAGTCCACAGATAACAACGCATCATCTTAGTCCAGGGAGTTTTTAGATTCATGTCATCCCATCATGAGTGAATTGCAGGAACATGTACATTGTTACAACATGGAGAGATGATGAAGATGAAGGAGGAGGAAACATGCTTCAAGACTTACATATAACTAGACAAGAAAAGAAACCTATCAAGAGAAATCAAAAGGAGCACTTGTATGCAACCACCTCTCAAGACGAAATATCATTGAAGAACCTGCATCATCAAGCTATGGGGAGGAAAAGAGAAATAACATCCAAAAACACATCTATCACTCAGCCACAATAGCGATTTGACATTGCCACCTCAGCAAGCCAGTCCATGTCAGCAGTGTCATGTCAAGTCATGTTATGAGTTTTCAAAGGCCACATCACTATTATGATCCATGTATATTGTAAATCAAATGTAATGTAAAGTGGAAGTCCAATGGACACACATGAATATGAAGATTCATGTAAGTTGAAAATTAATAGGAATTTGAACAGTCATGAGGGTAGTTAAAGAGTCACAAGGGTCAAGCATTACCCCTTGGTTATATATACCCCTTCATTGTATGAGAAAAGGAATTTTCACATTGGCTCCTCCCGCAAAGCATAGAGAGTTTCAGTCAGTTCTTCAAGGAGCAAGGAGTGGCTCCAATGTCCCACTACTAGGGCTAGTGATGTACAATGTAAATATGTGTCTTTTAACTTTTGCTTTATTACAAAATATTTTTCATGCCTTCACATTTCCATACATGACTTATGGATGTTCGTAAGACTGTTCTGTGAGAATTTATATTTCAGGTTTGTTTTCACATGTACTAACATAGTTGAAGTATTTTAGCTTTTTTAGTGCTTATCTTGTTGGCAATGCATTGTAATGGTTGTCATGGCTATCTTTTCCTTGTGGAAAATTCCACAGGATACTAGACAAACCTTTCCTTACTTATTGGTTATAATGACCGTCACATCTGTTGTGGACTACTTCGCTAGATGGTAGACAGATATTTCCCTATTCATTGATTCTAGCTACTGTCGCATCTATCGTGGACTATTATGCTGGATGTTTAATGGGATTTTTTTGGTTCATGTGTGTCTCAACCTGGGTGGTACTATTACCCCTCACTTAGAGGCTCACTTCCCTTCCCCCGTTTTACAGTAAGAGAACCTTGACACACCTGTATCGCACAGTCACCAAGCACACTTAGCTTGTTGTTTGAATATACCATTGTGTTACTCTCTCATGTTGATAGTTAGAGCTAATGTAAACCTTTAAGTATTTGGAAATCAGAACATTATACCGAATGGGACTCCTACACCAAATGGTGTGAGGTCTAATTGGGACTTTATACTGAGGAGGTCCCATGAATGTTGGTGGGTGTAGCACCGTCAACACTTCCATGCCTCTAAAACATCATCCATATTTTCTTAAAATTGATTACATCAGGTACATTTATCACTTTCTTTTCATGATTTGAATTTTAACAAAGTATGGCATTAAAATTAAATTTTTAGTAGAAAATACAAGATGTTCAAACTTCCCATAATAGCTCCAAGCTTCGCACATGTGAAGGGGAATTGGGAAAATTTAGTGATATATGGGATGATCCTCAGTGTCCAAGGATGGATATATTCATATCTGCCTTCAGAAAAGAGCCTCGTATGTGCCTAGTGAACATTGGTCAAACGAGGCCACTTGTTCAGAAAATCCCTTGTTTTTGGCAAGAAATTCAGTCAATTTTGGATTTTAAGGGATTTTATTCATATTTCATGGATCTGAATGTTGAATTTGACATATTAGAACTTATCGAGGATCTTAGAAACTAATTTGATCATTTTTAGTAAATTTGGTTATCCTAAACCTCTTATATAAATATGTAGGACTTGAAGTAAGAGATATATTAATTTTGTGGAAGAATGCTACTTTAGATTTGGAGCTTTTGGATACATACATTATTCTATGTGTATTATGTTGATGTTGTTATTCACGCTTTCTTAAGTGATTTTCATTCAAATGTGCAAGCAAAGCATGGAGGGTCTCCATTGCCAACTGTGTGAACTCAATTTCTAAATGTTTTCATAGCTATAACAATGGTATGTTTTATGTTTTTTTTAGTGCTTTACTTCAATTATATTAACAAACTTAATTGTTGATAAGTCTCATGATACACTATGAATTGACCTTTTGTAAAAGAACCTTAGTGTATTCTTACTTACACCAATAAAGCTTTGTTTATTGTTGTAGTTTATTTTCATGCTTTTGAATGCTTTACTTTTATTAAAAATACCAAATAAACTTGATTGTTTATAGGTTTTGTGAAACACTATGTTCATACCTCTTGTGAAGGAGTTTAGTGTCTTCTTACCTACAACAACAAAGTTTTATTCAATATAGTTATTTTTATTTCAATTAAATTATATTGATGAAAATGTGTTTAAATTCATTACTTTGAATAAATTAGCCCAAAACTAGTCTAGATCAAAATTCCATATAAATTGGTGCTCTTCAAAGTTCTACAAAATCTAGATCGATATTAAAATATATGATATAATTTATATCCATAAGTTAAACCCGCAATCCCTTTAGTGAATATGGCATATCTAAGGATGTCCCAATTCACATTATAGTAAGAATTCAAGGCAAATCAAAAGGGTGAGGTGCATCCACCTCAGCTACACCTATATCATTTAAGGATGTTATAAAACTAGGGTATATTTTACAAAACCCTTAAGATATCTCTGGACCTTCATTCGTGATGGAGAAAACAATTGAAACTCATTCTCTAGAACTGGTTAATATTTCCTATGGATGCATAATAGAAATTTATGAAAGGCAAGTGAATATCTATCATTTCAATGCTTTTTAGCCTTCATCATCAACTCTTAATGAGTGGCCACACCAAAATTGGTCTCATGATGTTGGGATGCATTTATACACAAAAGTATTTTTTATTGTGCTTTTTAGTAATTTAGAGGACTAACAAAACGTTTTATTAGGGACTCTAGTTTTGGGGCCAGTTTGGTCTTTCCTTTAAACCTTGGTTCTCAGATTTCAATCATCTCTCAATGTCAACTATGGAAACTCTAGTATGGGTAAGTCTTCACATTTTTCCTATCCAAATGACACATCTAGATATCTTAGTATATGTGGAAAACTTGTTAGGTCACTTCATCGAAGTCGACTTTGAAAAGATTGCTAAAGGAATTGTCACATTTTTTCACATATGTGTTGAAGTGGACCTCAGTAATCAATTTTTAGAAAAAGTTCTCTACAAATGGTGAGATAGGGTTTATACCGAACTAGTGGATTATGAAAATATGACTTTTCATTCTAGGTCTCATTAGTATACAAACTAGCTACAGAATAACTACCCATATCTGCAAGATTCCTCTTCACACTGTGCCAAGAATAAAAGTCATGGATGACAAGATCTAAAAGGACCTAAATGATTCAAGTTCATTGTGGTTCATGGGAAAAATAATTCATAGAATCATAAGTCACCTAATCCCAACACTGTTTCTTCAGACTAAGCTTAGACTCGTGATATGCTATCTCAACCCTTAGGAGAGGAAGCTCACCCTTCCATCAATATGGCCCAAGATTCATCCATGATTTGATATCTTCAAACAGTTGGAAAAAACACACCCATGAATCATAGCATCCAAATATTGACAACGAGACAACAAACATGTCAGAGCACTCAACGATGGAAAATTTTCAAGAAAATGAAATTGTTGTTTCATTTCCATCTATTCTTGATAACCCACTGGGATCAATAGATATCTAGAAGAAAAAAGGAAAGAAGGAAAATTCAATGTAAAATATAGAACCTAAGTATACAAATAAAATGTAATATTGTATGGCATGCTTAGGGGAAATATGGCATGATGTGTTGTAGTTCATTTTTTATTAATTAATAGAATTTTTAGACTTATAGGAGATACACACACACAGATATATATA